>OY855911.1:19111768-19217469 GCA_963693305.1 Meandrina meandrites | reverse complement strand
ACATTTTGTCCTTCATTCAATTTGTTGCAATGGCTGCGATATCCAAATCAGTGGAATCAACCCGAGATACATTCGAGTCACGCTTTGCCTTTTGTTATTTCATTGGTGCGAAATAGAGTGGAATACAGGTAAAAGGTTGAGGTAATTCTGTAATTTTTGTTGAAAATAAATACAAACAACGTCACTAAAATTATTTGCAAGCGGACTATATGCTGTATCATTCCACAGATTGAACCTTTTCAGGTAGTGTTCTGAAATAATAATTTTCTTTACTTTACACACAACTTACCTGATCTAACTTAGGAATAAAATTATGTCCAGTGTCTGTGTTCTGAAAACACCGAGTCTAGCAAACTAAGCATGTGTTCACTTTCTGTGGTTCCATATTTCAAGAGAAAACGACCCGCCGGAACAGTGATTCGAAATATCCTTTGCCAATTGCGCAAAGTAATTAAATACTAGCTTTTATCTTACCACCATCCACGAAAACGAAGAAGACACTTAGTTCCACCATCCACGAAAACGAAGAAGACACTTGGTGACAGGGCATATTTTAATTTTTAAACTTTTTACCTTAGCCCAATGTATATAATTATTGTAAATAATTAGTTTTAAATTAATCTTATTAATTTATAACATATATTTTAATTTATATTACTCATATGGTTTGTTAATTTGCGCCTTAGAAATATTAAATATCATAATAATAATAATAATAATTATCATCATCATCATCATCATCATCATCATCATCATCATCATCATTATTATTATTATTATTATTATTATTATTATTATTATTATTATTATTATTATTACAGGAACAGTAAGTTTTCATTATACTCTGAAAAGAGCACAATAACCCCTTTGCAGTAATTATACACCGCGTGAGATATGTGGCAAGGCCGTGGGAAAATCCAATAAAAATAGTACCCAGTGGGTACATGAGTCTAATGCGTCATAGATTGTTAGTGCGGTTGAAATATGTTGAAGTAGTTTCGGTATTTACGGCATAGAGCAAGAGGTGTAGTGGCGGTTTGGTAGTAAGATTGGTTCAGAAGAAGTCGATAATATTATATTTGAAATAGGAAAAACTTGTTACTTAGAGTTTGAGTTCATCAATTCATGTTAAAAGATTAGTGCATTGTAGCCCAACTAAATTTTTTGCAGGCATGAAAAAAATTGTCTGCAGGAAGATGACACCGGAAAACAAATGTTTTCACAGACAATGATACAGAAAAAAAATTGTTTGTCTTGGAAAATTCTCCATCCCCCAGCTTCCAAAAAAATAATGGTCCGCCCCATAGATAGACAAGATACAGCCACTTATTCAGTATTCTAAATATCCTAAATCCTATCAAAATAAGCCAAAATATATATTTTTTCAATTCCTTTGCAATTTATGCAATACTGCTCAACAAAAATTTCAATTTCCTTGAACGTTTTGACACAAGAGAGCAAAGAAAACATTGCGCGCAGAATGTAATTTAATTAAGCGAAATATTTTCACGTCTATAAAACACTGCAAGCAGTTGAATGAAAGAGTTTTGTTTTCATGACTGAGAACAGCTTTCAAATAGTCAATACATGGAAATAACAATCAGATCAGAATTCAATGACTATTAAAGCGAGTTTTCATTCTGTCTTAACTACTTTTTGGCAAGTTTCAATATTTATGCAAATTTCGCGCGAAATGCAATTTGATTACACTGTCTTGTTTTCAAGCTCTAGATTGAATCTTGTATCGTGAAAACAAAACTCTTTTTAATGAAAGTTGCATTCTGTGAATGAAATCCTGCTTCAGTTGAATTGAACAATCAATTGCTGACTACAATCTTACTTAATTTTCCATATTTTTTGTTTATGAACACAAATGTCACTTCCGGATTTTTTTCATCAAAAGATGTCGATTTCACGTTGCGTTACCCAGGGATTATAAAAAAAAACAAAACATGCAGCTGGAAGGAGAACATTTTCAGTGGCTTCACACTTTAAAACGAGGATTCATATTATTTTGCATTGTAAAACATTTATTCAAATTACATACATGACAATTTCTTTTACAAGTGCGTGTCGTGCTCGAGCTCCGTTCGACCGTTGCTTCGTTAACAACATCCTTGCTTCCTGATTGGATTACGATCATCGCATCAAGCCCGCAACGAGGCGGGCTATTGTTTAAGCCAATTACGCCGAACGATTATCGATCCCGAACCATTCCCTTGGGATTGCTAACAGCTTTTTTCCACTACATAGAGTCTAAAGCGCATGCGCATTAGACTCAAAAATCAAGAGGGAAACTTGTTTAGAATTAGCAACCATAACAACGATGACAAGTTGTTCAGTTGCAGTAATAAATATATATTAAGAACTAGCAACTAGAATTAGCAACTTTCTAAAATTAGTGATAACATTAATAAATTACTTATTAGCTCACAAAGGCATCCACATAACACAATATCCAAGTGAAAGAAATGATATAAACTGGGTACACTTTGCACGCAAAACGGAGGGAAAGCTTTAATAAAAATCAAACGCTGTTTTTTTTTTTTTTTTTTTTTTTTTTTTTTTTACAAAAAGTTAATGAATGGCAAATTCAGGCATAACAATAAGATCTTTTTATTTTTATGGAATTTATAGGGCCAAAATATTTGAGAATACCAATTTCCATCTTTGTCACGTCTGTCACGCAATCTCTTACTTGCTTGAGTTCGTGATTTTTAGCGCTTTCTTAGAGAGAACGATTTAACTTCCCCAGACAAAAAGTGACATCAATTAAAAGGCCATTTCCTCCTGACCTTATTTCCAAAATATCAGTTTATTTGATATAAAGGTAGTACGGTAAATAATTTCTTAAATTTACCTTGTCATTTCTATAGAGAAACAGTGGGATTTCTTTCAGATCCCTCTTAGTGTCATGAATTTATTTAAACGTCGTAGAAATTATAGAATAAAATCTGGAAAAGATGTAGAATAAGCTGATAACAAGTGGATGTCTTCAGGTTTTATAGTAAAAGCAAGTGGCTTGCTTAAAAACCGCTAATTTTCAAGTCGAATTTTCCCAAGTCTGGCCGTGAAATTTATGATCGTCATTTTCTGCCGAAAGAAAAAGTTATTTGACAAATGAATTGCATGGCGATGAATAACTCATTATGGGCTACTGATAGCCAAAGTTTGAGCGATTTTGAAATTTTGAAGTTTGCCACTCAATGTTTGATTTTTGTGGACACCTGCTCTTAACTGTTATAAGGTACTGTTTGGCAACAGGCAAAGTGCTTTTATGGCTAACTGGAGTGCTATTTAGGCTAACTGGAATCTTATGTAGGTTAACTGGAATGGCTCACATGGCTCGCATGTTTCATGACACATAAGTGCCATACAAGCCAGAACTTCCTAACGCAATAAATATACGGTGGAACCCCGTTAATACGGCCACCAACGGGCCATGGAAATTTGGCCGTATTAACGGGGTGGCCGTATTAACGGGGTAGGGTCAAATTTCATGACTGGTCTACTTCAAGTGACGTCTTGACAGATACATATCACAATTGAACAGAGCCACATCAAAATGCTAACGAATCTATTGGACCTTGATAACAATCTTTCTGTAAGAGATGTTCACAAAGAGGAGTAAAGCTCAAAGAGATCCACGGGCGTTTTGAATAAAATAATATCATTCAATATTGTTTCTCAAGTACTGTATTTGTTTCGTTTGGTCAATTATTAATGGGTATTTGGTTCGAGTGGCCGTATTAGCGGGGTAATATTTTAAAGGATTGTATAGTTTAGGATTTCAGAATGTGGCCGTTTGCCGTATTAAGGGGGTGGCCGCATTAACGGGGTTTTATAATAAGAAAATGTATGGCCATTTTGCCGGGCCAAAAAAAAGTGGCCTTAATAACGAGGTGGCCGTATTAACGAGGTGGCCGTAAGGCGGGGTTCCACTGTATAGCCTAACCTCAAGCCACATAAGCTAACTATACTCACGGTTACCGGAGTCTTGTTTAGGCTAACAAGAGAGCTATTAAGGCTAACCAGTGTGCTATTCAGATTAATTGGAATGCCTCGCATGACTTGTGCACTTTGTCAAGACCCAAGTTTTTTTTTTTTTGCTTTTGGAAAGTAGCTGTAAATTTGATTTAAATAAACTCCATATTAGTTTTCAGTTGTTGACAACTTGCTCTACAAGAAAACCAAACAAAGGTTTCTGGAACGTAATGTTTTGAGATGAACTGATTACAAAAATTCAGCTTTAGGGTCCAAAACATTAAATAATCTGATATTTTTCTGCAATGATTACTGAAAGGAAGGGTGCAAAGAAAATTGATTTCTTTCTTGCCCGACTCAGATAGACTGGGATCCACTAGCCCAACATGAAAGCAGTCAGTTTTTTTCACACACTGAAAAAGGCCTTTCAATTTTAATATACAGTCTGCATGTTGGAAAGATAGCAATTTCACCAAAATAAATAGCTTTGGTTTGTTTTTTTTCTATTTACAGGTGACTTGAAGAGTTTGCAATGACATTCCTCTTAGTCAACTTGAAAATGAACTCAAAAGTACACATTGTGTTAATGTAATAAAATTGTGACATGATTGATTCCCACATGTTGCCTGTTTAAACCTGAATATACTTCATTGACATTTAAAGCTATTTATGTAATATGAACCTGGCCTCAAGAGTTCTCATAGGCCCGATGAGGATAAGTGTGGGCATCCCAGAACCCAATTAGGCTAAATGTGAATACTGGCACTTTATTACATGTAAGTTTTAAAACCATTCTGGAACTTGTGACAAAAATATTTTGTTCCAATAAAAATAATGAAATTACAGATAATTTACGTAATTATTATCACAGACCATAGTTTGCTCCAGGTTAAGTAAAGACGCCAATTCTTTTTGCAGCACAGGCTAAACTGTCGTCAATAGTTTAATGGCAGTATAATTATTATGTGGGGTTCCAAAAAATATCCATACTTTGGTTTGGACCCTCCCACCCCCTGAAATTTCCAGTTTAACTTCATTTTTTCTTTTAAAAACTTGGTCTATTGAGATCCCCCCCCCCCCACCCCCCCACCCCCCACCCCCTATCCGTCTTCGGAATTTCCAATGACCATCCTTGGCATTGGTATGGATATTTTCTGGAACCCCACAATACAGACAGTTGCTTATAAAAGTAAGCTGCAGATTGGATCACACTTATCTATTTTGATAACCTTTTCACATTCACCTGTTTTCTATGGGATATATAATTATAGCGGAGCTCCACAGCGGCAGAGCGCAGAGCGGAGCCCCATAGGTTTCGTACGAACATAGAAATTTAGAAAACCATGCGTTTGAGTATTCATGGTCATCGTGGCAAGCGGCATGGCTTGCGGGCGCGTGCGCTCTACATACGGAGTTGCCCAAAATGGCGGCCATACTCCAGAAAAAGCTTGACCCGGGCAGGCCTCTTACATGTTTGATATTGACCATCCT
Source organism: Meandrina meandrites (assembly GCA_963693305.1). Taxonomy (NCBI): domain Eukaryota; kingdom Metazoa; phylum Cnidaria; class Anthozoa; order Scleractinia; family Meandrinidae; genus Meandrina; species Meandrina meandrites. The sequence continues at coordinate 19,211,994 of OY855911.1, read as the reverse complement.
CCTTTCGTTGAAAAATACCTATCGTAGAAGTTTGTAGGACAATTTGCAGAGTTTGTTTTGCCACCGCGATTTTCTAAGTTGGCCGTGGCGTAAGTTAATTTTGTTTACTTTTAGCAGCGAGTTCACTTTGTTTTCTGTTTTTGCCTTGAGTTAATTTTCTTGCCCTGATAGTTTTGTAGTAATCAAAACAAGGTCAAGATTCTTTTTACATTGAATAACTCATAAAGGTCCTAGAACTTCCTAGAGGTGTACTAATTTAATAGCGTACAGTAAACGTAAAAAGTATTACAAAGATTTAAATTTGTTTTGCGCCTACGTGCGTACGTGAGGAACCCAATAAAGTGCAGTTTGATGTAATGTATATGAAATGTGATTCATATGTGAACTGCGGATATATATGAAGGTGATATGTGATCTTCGCAGTGAATTTCTAATTAAAGCAATTGGAATGAAGAAGCCTGAAAAAAATCAGGGCTTCAACGGGATTCGAACCCGTGACCTCCGCGATACCGGTGCGATGCTCTACCAACTGAGATATGAAGCCACACATTGGGAGCGCGGTGAATTGTGAGTTCATATTTTCCCGTGAAAGTGCAGTTTGTCAATTTCAATTTTAGAACCGGGTTAACCATGTTAACCACAATATATTGACGTCGCTTTCGTCAACAAAGTTATAAGAGGTTTTTAAGATATTAAGTTCAACCATGAGCGATTAAACTTTATTTTATACCTATATGGACCACCATACAAAGCTTAGAAATATAATGTGTACTTACTTGGCAACACTGTAATTAACTCGAGCAAAAAAAATAATAAATGGGAGCTCCGCTTTTAGCCCTGCCTAAATCTATATATTATATTGTTTTTACCGGTTTCACTTATAATACTAATAATAATTATAAAAACAATATATAATTATAATAAAAACCTTCCCAAAATCCTTTGCAGCTGAAAAATCGTCAATGCCAAATAACTTGGTCAGTTTGAAGCCAGCAGGAGTACAACGTCGTGTAGAAATAACTCTTAACAATAACCACTTCTTGTAGAAGACGTAGGCCGATGACGTCATTAGTCACGTGGCATTGCTCTCAAGTTCGTTTTTGCTCATTGTGACGAAGATATTTTGTTACTGAAAAAGCAGTCATTGCAGTTTGAAGCACATTGGTATGAGGCATTTCAGACTGCCCGGGTACCGAACAAAATATAAATATTAAGGGAGCTATGTACGATTTTCAAAACGTGGGAGTCTGGGTACAAGTGCGTATCTGGCGTTGCATTAAATGTGAGGAAACAACAAATTACAAGTTGGTAGATATTTATATTTTAAGTACATTTTTATCACTTTTATTGTTATGACGTCATCGGTCACGTGACCAGAGCGGGCCGCATTTTTAAATTCGCTTGAAAATTTAACTAGGATCTCCCTCTTAGGATTTTTTTAAGCGAAGTTGTAGGTTTTTAAATAGTGTTTCAAAAAATGGCCATGATTACTTTTTCCTAAAAATGTACGGCAGTAAAAAATACAATTGGAAATTTTGTTGGCTTCCTAGTCAGCGATCATTTGCGATAGGAATAAAAGAAAATTTTGCCAAAGGCAGGAGTGCATGCTCTTTATGATGGCGTTGTCAGTTTCTTCTCATTTTAATTGCTTTTGGCTAGGATGGATTTAATTTCTTTCAGAGGAAAGGAGTGGGCCTGAGGAGAGGTCAAGTAGCCGCCCCTCCCTCTCCCCCTCTGCTGAGGGTCTCCCCAGCGGATTCCCCGTGGTCGGTATTGCGGGCTCACGGCAAGAGGATTTTCAAAATGGCGACGAATGGCGACAAGAAAGGAGAATCCAATGGAGTGATTTTGAGTTATAAAGGACAGTTTTGTCGATGTTTTTCCTTCTTGACGCGATCAAAACGAGTCCTCAAACGTAGGGTATACCTCCTTTATTTGTAATCCCGATAAAGAATATGGAATGAATAGAAACGTGCGAAAACGCTGAAAACGTGGGTAACAGAAACTTACAGGCACCTGAGGTAAGCGTTTCTCATTGTACAATTATTTTTTTTTAGACTGGTTGAATTTTGTCTTCGACGTTTATCATGTTTATCAACTTAGCTTACTGGAATTAAAGCCCAGCTCGGCGTAAAATAGATAGTGAGAACGAGGAGATAGTATTAAATGGCAGTCATTTCGTCGAGGCATGTAACTGTTATTTATGTTTGTCATCTGAATTTTAAGCTACTGTACTTCAAATTAATAAGAATCGCATCCTTTCATTATTTATACGTGAGGAAATGTTCCTCAAAATATTGACCAAGTGGCCATTTCAAGCCGCAAAGAAAAATTACGTCAAGGAAATTTGAAATTACTGCAACACCGGTCCTTTAATGTGATACCTTTTGAAATTGGAAGAAACATTTCAGCTCAGTGTGATCTCTTTTTTAAGTTAGACTAGAGACTACTTGCAGTCAACCTGGTTGCTAATCTAGACTTCAATTAGACAGTGCTACTCACGTTTTGGAATGCCTCTTTGGGCATGTTTAATAAATGAGACCATTTCTTAACTTAGAATTTGTTCTTCCCATGATGTTTTATTGTATTGGTAAACATAGATTTCCGTTTCTTTTGCATTTTGTGGTCTACAGGTAATTTTTGGGACTAATAAAATGCCCAATGTTTTGACAGGATTTACAGAATTCAGAACTGAGGACATTCTGGATTACTGTTGAGTTAAACGATGGATTATAACAAGTTCAGGTAGGTGTTGATCTCTCAGTTTTACACATAGTTATGTGACAGTCAATTCTAGCAATTCCCTTCCTTCTCTACACACAGTCATTACCTGAGGCATTTAAGATCTGCTCAAGTTGACCAGACATTTGCCAACTTTATAAAAAAAATTGCCTGTTTGACATTTTCTTAAGGCCTGTATTTTCAGTTGTTGGATGACCTTCAGTAGCATTTTAAAGTAGCAATGTAAAAATTCGTGAGGCCTTAAACTTAAGCAAGCCAGAAAACCCTAATTCCAATATAAAGCTAACTGCAAGCAACATGATGTACCGTTTGGCAACCAAAGTGCTTTTAGGGCTTACCAGAGTACTATGTTAAGACCAACCGGAATCTTATGCAGGCTAACTGGAATGGCTTGCATGGCTCGCATGTTTCATGACACATAAGTGACATACAAGCCAGAAATACCTAAGTCCAATAAATAGCCTAACCTCAAGCCACCTCAGCTAACTATACTCAGGCTAACTGGAGTACTGCTTAGGCTAACCAGGGAGCTTTTTAGGCTAACCAATGTGCTATTTATATGTAGTGGAATGGCTCTTATGACTTGTTGGCTTGCACTTTGTCAAGGCCCAAGTCTTTTTAACTCATATGGGAATTAGCCAAGTAGTAGCTGTAAATTTGATTTAAACAAACTCCAGCTTAGCTTTTGTTGGCAACTTGCTCTACAAGAAAACCAAACATAGATTTCTGTGACTAATGTTTTGAAATGGACAGATTACAAAAATTCAGCTTTAGGGTCCAAAACATTTTTAAACATTATTAAAATAATCTGACATTTTTTTGTCATGATTAATGAAAGGAGGGGTGCAAAAAAAATTGATTTCTTCCTTGCCTGACTTAGGTAGACTGGGCAAGGTGAAACCATTATAAGCTTACCCAAAGTCCCATTTTTCTTTTGAAACAACTACAACAACAAAAAAAGAATCCATAAATTTAATTTGGCTATCTAGCAAGTGGAAAAAATTATTGGATCCACTAGCCCAACATAAAAGCAGCCATTTTTTTTCGCACACTGAAAAAGGTCATTTAATTTTAATATCCTGAGTCTGCATGCTGGAAAGTACCAATTTCATCAAAATAAATACTTTTTGTGTGTTTTGTTTCTATTTACAGGTGACTTGAGTTGACGACTTTGCAAGGGCATTCCTGTTAGTCAAAATGAACTCAAAAATACACAATGTGTCAATGTAATAAAATTGTCACGATTGATTCCCACATGTTGCCAGTTTAAACCTGAATATACTTGAGTGACATTTATTGCTATTTATATAATATGAACATCCCAGAACCCAATAAGGCTACATGTAAATACTGACACTTAATTACATTTAAGTTTTAAAACCATTCTGGGGTTCATGACAAAAAAAAATTGTTTCACTAAAAACATGTAAAAATAATGAAATAACAGAGAAAATACATAATCATTATCGCAGACGACAAATTGTACTCCAGGGTTAATGTGTGAATTTTTTTTTCCAGTACAGGCTTGGTTCCACAGGGTGTGGTTCCAAAAAATATCCATACCTCCCCCAAGGATGGTTCTTTTGTTTGGACCCTCCCACCCCCTGGGATTTCCAGTTTAGCTTCATACTTTCTTTTAAAAAATTGTGCTATTGAGACCCCCATCCCCCTCGGAATTTCCAATGACCATCCTTGGGGTGGGTATGGATATTTTCTGGAACTGCACAATGTAGGCATTTGCTTATGAAAGTAAGCTGCAGATTGATCTGATTGATATACACACTAATCTATTTTCACATTTACCTGTTTTCTATGGGATATATAATTATATATTGTTTTTACAAGTTTCACTTGTAATAATAATAATCATCATCATCATCATCATCATCATCATCATCATCATCATCATCATCATCATCATCATCATCATCATCATCATCATCATGACAAAAATCACTGGCATTTGCATCAGATCAAACAGACCAGTAGTTTAGGGTGTTAAAAGATAAGAATTTGCCATTACGGTATAAATATGAAATGCCTCTGATGCCTCATAAAAAGCAACATGAAATACAAGAGTACACATATATTTCATATATGGTTAGTTTTTCCCTGAGAATAAAGAAATACTTTTTTTGTCATTTTCTCCTGTAATTTAATTACGACATGTCTAACTAGTCTTCGCGACTAGATTTGTCCGAAAAATAATACTGCAGACATCCGAATCGCTTGAATCACCCTCACTTTCATGGCTACATTCAAAGAAGTGCTCAAGGAGACCTTGACGTAAATTAGAAATAGAAACTAATGAAAGAAGGCCAGTGTTTACGTCACTTGCAGAGGTAATTTTGGACGCCATTTTGTTTGTATTTCTCCGCGCGACGTCCTCGCGAAAATCCCCGCGGTAGTACGAGCGTGCGCCACGTGGGATGGAGCGATTTGTTCTAAAAATAGAAATTTTGTCCCATATCATAGGGACAAGGCCAGATCTCGCGCTTACGGTCTCCTCCCATTATGGCTCCTGATTAATATTGTCATGGGATATTTGCATGCTTTGCTCTGCCGCCATCCAAAACCGAACTCATCTTTGCGAAGGGGAGAAATGGTGAAATAACCTTCCTCCTCGTCAAATAAACCAATTCTGAAAAGCCAAAGTTTCTACTCCATTTCAACACCCACGGATGTGGTTTTATCTTTTGTGCAGTTCTTCAACGGTACAAGCGTTGTCGCCTTGTCTTTGTAATGACTAGATACATCACATTTTTTCTTGGAATAACCACTTTATGAGTAATTAAATTTAAACGAAGTCATGGCGATCGCAATATGATCTGATTCGGAGTGAAATTTGAAGACGAACGAAATACTGCTGATGCCACAAGTCGGACTGTCACGCAATCAACCATTGTCGATGTTTCATCGTAAAACGACAGCACCAAAAACCACTTGTTCCGCTCGTTTCCACTGGATGGAAATGGCTTTTCGATAGGTAAATTTTTTTATATGTGAGCAAAAGCACGGGAACGGGTACTAAAATAAGCCAGTTCTCACGACGGTGGATTTTTCATGTGACGCTGCCAACGTGTTTTGATAACATTAGTTCAGCATACATAAACTTCATTCTATGGTATTTCCACAATCACAGTTACAAAATGAAGTATACACACCAAGTGGGCTTCGCGGAACTCCCTTTAAAGAATGACTTCTTAATTCTACGATACTCGATTGTGGGAGCTGACAACTTCGGAACGGAACGGAACGACCTACGGTTTAATATGAATTTGTATTCGTTTCAATATAATTTGTTGCGTTCAATACTACCAGCTAACGGCTTTTAGTAGTTAAAACTTCTAACAATTTAAATATTTTCCTACAAAACGATGTCTTGCTTCTTTAAGCAACATACTATCTAGTAAATTATTTATAAACACAACGTTATCACGATTTCCGTGTTGAGATCATTTGCATATCGCTACGAAGTAAATAGTATTTTGTTGAGTGCAAACCTGTCATTCCTCTTAACTTTACAGAGCTTTTACTTCATCAACAGAATCATGGATAGTTTTAAATTCGATTTTAAATTCGATTTAAGAAACGCCGCATCTCTACAAACAACGGCTTTTGAGACCCCACATTATTGACATGAAATGAACAGGGAGTATTAGAATTGTGCTTATAGCCAAACGAAATAAATGACACAAGTTAACTTAAACGTCTTTCTATTATTAAGGGTTAGGATTGTCCTGTGTAGCAATTTCACTTGATTTCTTCATTATAAACTTGTAGCAGGCGATCAAACATGATGTATATTTTTACCTCAAATTTGAACACTTTCCACTGTCTGACAGCTTGATTGACATTTCTCCAAAACAATAGAAAATTGAACCAAACTGTTGCACGTGGTTGATGTACTAGTGAAGTTACACAAGTGTTCCAAATTTGAAGGAAATCGGTAAGGTGCACTGTAGACTCGCCTGCATGGTTCTCGTGTGGACTCACTCTTAAAAGTGACAACATTACAGTTATGCACTCAAGGGACTTACACTGTACATCAATGGTTGCTCTCTCTGATGCATTGCCACACTCATTACTGGCTTCACACTTGTATTCCCCAGCTTCACTTCTGTTGATATTTGTGAGAACCAACTCACTTTCAGCAATACGCTTACCACCAAACTTGATCCAAGACACCATTGGTGGAAACGTTCCTGATGCTTGACATGACAGAGTCACATTATCACCTTCGGTTACTGTCTTATTCTGTATTGGTTGTATGGATAAAGGCACTGCAATCAAATCAAACATATTAACCAAACTAGCATCCTTCAAGATATAAAAAGCATATAATTTAAAACGTTGTATTTAGCATGACTGTTCAAATACAGAATAAATTATGGTAGGTTTTTTCTGCGGGCAGTGCTATCAACTTCCACCCTTGGCTTGATAACAATGTACATGAATGAGATATTTGCAACGAAAGCTGTTCTGCAAGTACACAGAACATTGTTATTGTTATTTCAATCACCATCAAAAAAAATTACGACACCAAAATTAATCAGATGATATTCCCCAAGTGATAAGTGATTTATCCGCGAAAATCGTATTGGATAAAATTCGTACTGATTTATAAATGTATCCAATCAGGAGCACGAACTAAAAAATTTCACTGTGAAAACATATCATTGGTCCAATTAGGAAGGCGAACGACGAAGTTTCACTATTGATGAATGAACGTACTGAAAGAAACGTCATCCGAGAGCTGTTGCACAAAAACACACGTGCTTTCAAAAATGGCTGAGGGAAGGTTTGCTTCTGTTAGCTCTGTCGAAGAAATAATTTTGAAACAAGAAAACAAAAATACCACTCAAATAACTGAAAGAGATGTAAGATTGCTTGCAAGGTATTTTGAAAACGAAGGACGAAGACAGGAAAATAGAAGATATTCCAGCGGTTGAGGTGAATGAATACATTAGCCAATTCATCATCTACGTTCGCTCTAAAGATGGCAACGAGTACGAGCCGACTTCGCTTCGAAGTTTAGTGGCCACCTTCGAACGACACTTGAAAAAAAAAGCGCTATTCTGCTATTCTATTCTCTGTAATTAACGACTTGGTCTTTGAGAAAACCAGAAAAATTCTGCAGTTCAAACAAAAACAACTGGCACTATTCATCGGAACTATTATTCAAGGTGGTAAGTTTCCATTCACATCAACACAGAACTAAATAAACTTATTTTCATGACATCACGTTTTTTTTTTTTTTTTGGCATGGCTTCCTTTATTGATGACATTTGACTTTGCTTGATGAACAGAGTAAATGTTGTACATTTTATTAGCTTTTATCAAGTTTGTTGATCAGCGATTTTATGCTTTACATCGCCCCATTCGTGCGAAATGAAATTGTCTACAAAATACCACACGAAAGAAATCTCAGTACCAATGAAATAAACACATTACAGCATGGAAAATGCATTGTACGATTTTTATTCACTCGCTGATACGTATCAGAAAAATCAGACTCGTTCGCTGCGGTCACTCGTTCGTTTTCTGATACTACCCAACTCGTGAATAAAAATCGTACGCCCACATTTTCCACGAAGTAATCTCTGTTTCCCCAGTTTTCGAGCTTTGCGATTGACGTGCGTACGTCTGGTGTTCATCTTGAGCTTCTCGGACCAGATAATGTCCGCGGACAAATATCAGTGCATATTTTCGCGCCAACTGGAGGCTACGATCATGTTACAATGGTAACAACCTAGGCTCTTTTCAACTTTTTACCAAAAAGTATCGTTTCTGACTATTTCTGTCTATTCCTCACATAATATGCGTAAAATGTCGTACGTACAGTGGTAGCTGATGTATGGCAAAAAAATAGGGAATTTTCTTCCCGAACAGACAACGATACGAACAGAAAGAGATGATAACTACATCCTGCGTGACGCATGAGCAGTACACTGCATACTGGACGCTTCAAAGCCTGAGAAGCTGTGTGGAGTTTGGCATCAGCCTTTAGAAAAAAAAAATGCCTTAGTCATTAGCCGCTGCAGTTCTTTTGACGTTTTGGGCCTCGTTAGCATGTTTCGTTAGTACTTCCGTTCATTCATTTAATGCCGTGTTGGCGGAACCCAAGAAGGTTGAAACCTCACTTTTCACTATCTCTTGCTAACGCCAATTAGTAGAATTCTACTAGTACACTAATGCAAATGCTGCAATGTGATTGGCTGAGCCATTGAACACTATCAGCCATTAGTGTGCAGTTGCCGAAGGTCGTCCACAAAATGCGACGTTTTTATCGTTTTTCCGAAGTTTTGGAAGGAAGTTTAAATGTAAATGGATAATAAAATTCTCGAAAAGACTAAAAGAAGGTCATTAGCGGTTTCTTGACTTTAAAAGCTTGAAATTATTGAAAAAAACGGGTGCACGCGCGTAAACAACTGCAAATTTACCAAGGACAATTCAATGCGTGCGATTTTGTTAAAACGTTAAGTTCGATAATGCGTAGGAAAATAATTAGAAGCCATTATTTGCGTTTATTTCAGTCAGAATTCTACTAAAACAATTAGATTATTCGCTCTCAATTTCTATGAGGTGATAGTTGATTCGGCCTGCGGCCTCATCAACTATCACCTCATAGAAATCTCGAGCTCATAATCTAATTGTTAATTAGTAAATTCTGAGCTCCGACTATTGCATTTCTAGCTCTCTGATTGGCTCAAGAACTCCAACTATGGGCCATTAGTCGGATTTCAACCTAATATGGAAAATAGTGCGCCAAGTTAAAAATTTTTCGCATGAAGCTTTTAACTTCAGCTCTCCATAATGGCCGATACTGGCAGGTTTCAGGAGCTGTCTCCCACTTAAATTCAAGAGATATTAGACAGTGCTGTTTCAGTAAAAAAAACAACAAAAAAAATCAAGAAAGCCTCAAAGTTCGGCATGAACATATTTAATGGTACGTATCTGGGAGTTTTACTCTAACTGGCAACAATTGTTACATTCACTGTCGATATTTTGATAATTTTATAACTGCGTGAACGACAAACATTCTCACCTCGTTATTTACAGAATGGCTGTCAAATCCCGTTGGCATAAAATTTTCGGAGCGAATTGAAGACATGTCCAAAGAGGAGCTAAACGAATGCCTTAAATGTTTCTACACCTCCGCAAGGAAGAAAGACGTCATGTATTACAAAAACACATCCATGAAGTCCATTCGAGCCGCCATAGAGCGCTTTCTTCGCTCGCCACCAAACAACAAGCCTTTTGTATCCTCAGGAAAATCTTCCTGAACTTTGAACGCTATTTAAACACTTGAAAGCTTCCGAAGCCGTCTTTTTTCCTTGCATCTGAACGGCTGAATATCTCAAGGTTGATTTTCGTTAACAGCTGATCACAGTTTCTCGTTTGTGGAGGTGTCACATTTCATTCAGCTCATTCAGTGATGTAATAATCAGGTGATCACGGCACGCGTATGACTGGAAGTTGTATGCTCTTTTGACCGCTTTGTAAAGTTGTTGAAATAAAATTCGGGGGCAAAAACCCGGTTTTAAAATGTACTAAAACAATTATTCCATTCGACCTTGTTGGCTATGAAAGGTTCATAACCAACTCGCGCTACGAGCTCGTTGGTTATTTATCACTTCATATCCAACGCGGTCTCATGGAACAATTGTTAAACAGCACACATGGCTAACGACCATTAAGTGGTTGGTAGTATATAAATCCTTGCACATGCTCTTTTCATTATTTTTGGCCCCATTCACATAGCATACGCTATTTCTTCCGCTTGCCACATACGCTAGTCTCAACTGTATTCAGTATAGGAACAAGTATCTGGCCATTTTCCTCACCATCGATAGTCACAGTAACATTCACACTCTGTCTTCTTCCTACGGTGTTGTGAGCCACACATTTGAAGATGAATACTCCAGTAGGTAATGCCTTGCTCCATGTTCCAGAAGTGTCTAAGATAGCAGTGTCATTCTGGAACAGCTGATATGATATCACAGATGGATTAGCATTAGCTGAGCAGTTCATGCTGATAACATCACCTGGACATGCTTTGTTGTCAACTGCAGAAATTTCCAATTGCACATTCTCTGGCTTGTCTGAGAAAAAGAGGACATGATTAATTGAATTTCGAAGAATATGCCGTGATTGATGCGCAAATTACAATGCAAATTTCAAAAGGTGGATTTTGGAGTTTAAGGTTATTAATTATATTGCGCATCATTACTGCTTCATTAGCGCCCACATTAAAAGGTGTCGGCTTTTTACTTGCGCGCCAGAGAGGTTAATTGCTATATTTGTCTTAACGTGTATGGTGACGTACCATGTATTTGTCTTGTTTTTCACTGAGCAATAACTTTCTTCCTGTAAAATAGCTACAGACTAATTTCCAGTGTAAAATAAAACATAATCGTCGGAAGCGTGAATTTAGCAAGCAATCGGGCATAAAATTCTAATGATATTATCAGGAGTTATTGCGTGTTATTTGGTATAAACAAGGTACTATTGCTACTTTTCGAGCATAGGTTTCCCCCATTTTTATTTCAGTTTACATAAACAAGCAATAGGCAAAGTTCGCAATTTATGATACCAGCAGAGCATGCAAAGCTATTGTACTAGTCATTTCACCTTTTCTTCTCTTAACCCTTTAACTGGCAAATTTCTGTGTGTTTTTACGAGTTTTTCTGAGCATAGGCAGTCTCTAGAATTTCGTGATCGCATATAACAAGTTTAATTGAAACTATGCGCTGTTTAGTAACCCCGAGGGCTCAAATTTTCATTGTGACGTCAGCATTCGGCCGGTGCTTGCTCGATAAGCCGAGCAGTTCGGCTCAAATCTGGTAAGTTTTCGGTTTATAAGTGTTTTTAGAGCCATTTTCCATTGCAGAAACCCCCAGGCTGGCATCATGAAGCTTGAATGGTGGGTAGAGGCACACCAGGAGTGAGAGATGATTTGACGGTGATTGGAACGTCAAAACTATATGTATGGAAACATGGTTGTTCATGAGTGAAGTTGCCTCTCTGGCCGTTCTGTGGGTGGATTCCAAGACCTGCCAGGGCAATTTGGACGAGATTTGACTTCTAAAGGATGCAATCGGTGCAATATTTTGCCGGTAGAATTGGCTGGCTCGACACTTCATGAAATGGAGGCAGGTTGTGTTGCATGCCGCTGAAGTGTCTAATTTCCCAAGCATTCCTTTCGGTGAGGTATAGGAGAATCGGACCATGTATCTTTTGGGGGGCCTCGACCGATACATCGGTCGACACATCGATCGAGATATCGGTCGATGTCTCGATCGATACTCGACCGATAGTCGATCGATACATGGTAGGTATGTCGACCGAGTGTCGGTCGAGTATCGATCGAGACTCGGTTGACAATAAACCGCTATATTGGCCGACATATCGGCCGATATGTCTGCACACACATGTCGGTCGCTATAGTTGATACTTCACCGATACCTCACCGATACTTCACCGATACTCCACCGATACTTGACCGATACTCCATCATCACGTCCCCGAGTATATCGGTCGATATATCGGTTGCCACTCGGTCGATACCTCGATCGGTACTCTGCCGATACGACATTTTACCGTTGACAAAGAACCGCTCTAATTACAACAAAATATGCGCGGACGTTATTTGTTCTGGGAAGCGAACTTTTTTCCGAGAGCGAAGCTCGAGAAAAACTGTGAGGTTATTATCCTTTAAATATTTTTACACAAGGCTTCATTTGGGAGAAAAACTGTGAGCTTATTATCCTTTAAATATTTTTACACAAGGCTGCATTTGGGAGACCTTTTATTCTGGGGGTTGGCAAGCATAGCTCTAATCGAATGGTAATTGTTCAGTCCGTTGAAGGTTTGATGGAAAATTTTCTTACTAAACGAAAAGTAGAAGGCTTGACGTCTGCTGTAAATGCAACATTTTAGATTTAGAATTGTTTTTTTATTAAAAAATGTGAAGGCAAAGATGTGTGTTTTTTTGTTGTTTTCGAATAAAGTAGAAAATGAGCATGTTTGGATTTCCTGCAGAACAAATAGCCATATGAAACGAAAAGCCAGCGCTGTATACGTACCAGTTAATTGGCTTTAAACACTTCAAAATTTATCACTTTGTCGCAACAAGAGATTATTACTATCATATCTCCAGATCCGTGAAAGCTGCAGATTTTCAAAACATTGCTGGTGCTTTTCGTACGAATTTGTACGATTGCCAGTTAAAGGGTTACGGATGTCGTTGACAACTTTTCTGGACAATGATTTTCCAAAGGAATCAGTATATTTCAAGACTTGTCCGCTAGAGCGAACCGGCCCTTACTCGAAATCAAGCATATATAGTTTAATTATTCTTGATTTTTTTTTATTGACAATCTACCACAGTCTAAGATGTTGTATTAAAGGGACACTGTCACGAACATTTTTTGGCTTTTTTAGTAAAAAGGCAACAAAATTACGACTAAGTATTTTCAACCATGCAGGAAATGCTCCTAGAACGTAAAGTGAAGGATATCTAGCAAATTGTTTAAAGAAGCAGGTGACCCTGAACAGTTTTCATCAAATTTTCCAAACCACAAGGACAGAACTTGAAAAAGTCAGGCTGACTTTTTCAAGTTGAGATCAAAAGTTCCCGATGGTATAACAGTGATATCACTCTATATTTAACATCAGTACACTGGTATAGTACTTATAAGAAAACTTGACCACTTTTGATATGTTTCCAACGATGTGAACATGTTTTTGGGCTGTTGAATTTTTGAAATTATGCTCGTGACAGTGCCCCTTTAATTTTTATATCGTCAAATATTCCCATCAACCTGATTACAAGAAGACTGCTAAATAGCTGATTAAGAGTGTCTCGAAAATTATTTTCGGTAGCGCATGTGGAAGCAAAATCTAAATTGTTGGACTCCAGCTCCATGTTTTCTCTGACCCCTCCAAAGAATTATTTTCACTGTAGCAGGTTCCTGCCTCCAAGAGCCTGAAAAACTTTGTCGTTTCGGGCGAAGTTTCTCCCGTATTCGTGATAACAAGGAAACTATATATAGCTGCACAGCACCCCAAATACTAGTTTTAACAAAAGGTTTCAAATTTCATTTGGGGAGGAGTAAACTATTACTTTTTTTTCCACACGTTTATGTTATACTACGCTTGGTACTCACACGAAGACTCGTGTGTAACTTTGCTAGGCTACTAGACTAAGTGCGCCACAGTCTCTTCGGGAGAAAAACACGTGTTGTAGAGAGTCGGTCATGTTGTTTGGGGTTTTTTATGTAGTGTCGCTGAATCGCTGTTGTTGTTTGAGACTTATTAAAGAGAATTTACTCCCTGTTATATTGGTGGCAGCGGTGGGATCGACGAAATGGCCTCGAGGGAAATTCTGGAAGATGTATTCGAACGGCTAACCACGCAGATGAAGTTAGCGTCCTTGAAATCGACTACAGACGAATTTCGATAAACAAAGGAGAACCTTGAGACACTGGAGAAGGAACACAAACGGGTCGTTCGGCATATTAGCGAACTGAAGAAAAGGGAGTCCGAGCTTATCAGGGAAAGGAACGAAGCGAGTGAATCGGCGAAGAAAGCATTCGAGAAGGTATCGAAGACGGAAAGCGAGCAACACGTTTTCAAGGGATCCAGGCAGTCCGCGAGACCGGCGAGAGTGAATTCAGTGATACCCGAAAAATTCTCTGGAAGTGGTAACGGCACGGACTTTCAGGCATTTTGGGATCAGTTTGAAGTGTGTGCGAGGATGAATAGCTGGAAAGAGGAAGAAAAAGCAAACCAACTGATCTTGTGCATGAAGGAGATGGCACGTGTGGCTATGTGTCAACTTTCGTCGAACGACAACAGCTCTTACGAGTCCGTGGTGAAGGCTCTACGCAAAAAAATCGGCATGCACCAGGTGCCTGAAGCCGCCAAAGCTACGCTCAAGGCCCGACGAAGAAAGGTGGGAGAAACTTTGTTAGATTTAAGCATAGATATTAAACGCCTGTGTGGGGAGGCTTACCCGACCTTGAGTCCAGCTAGCTTGGAGCACGTTGCATAGATAATTTCACTGATACACTTGGGGCAACACTTGCGAAGGATATTATTCGACTAAACCCTAAACGTTACATAAAGCCCTGTCAGAAGCTCTAGAGCTTGAAGCCCTAGAACTTAGAGCTGTTAGAGTGAGAGAAAATGTTGTGAATGACGTATCAACCATCGGGGAGCAATTTACAAATAGCGAAACTTACCTCTACCGGGCTGGACCCCAGAGCTTTCAACTATGATTACATCGGCTACAGCAAAAGCGGCAGCCGAAGCAGTGGCTAATGCTATCCCGTCAAGTAGTGTTCAAGGGAACTACAGGCCTCCCCAGTTCAGACGAGCGAATGGCATGGGTGGATGGTGTTGTTGATCATGTGGGTCTATGTATCATTTCAAGAGGAATTGCCCACAGGGAAACTTTCGTAAGGCGGGGGACAAAATTAATCGTAAACGTGAATCGCTCCCCGCCCGAAGACCAATTACCAGTAATACACATTAGCTCTATCCAACCTAATGTGTTGCTGCTTGACTGCAAGATCAAAGGGATTGCTGTGAGTGCAGTAATAGACTGTTGTAGCTCAATCTGTATTTTAAGCAATGGTAGGTGCGCTCAACTGTATTCGCTCAGGTGACACCATGGGCAGAGTTGGTTCCAAGGTTGTGGGTGCTGAAGGTTCGCAGCTGGAAATCCTGGGAACTGTGGAACTAGACATGACCGTTGGGGGAATAACAGCTAAACAGCTGTTCTACATCTGCAACAACCTCAGGCAAAGTTCCCTACTTGGGATGGACTTTTTAAGGGACAATGGGTGTGTGGTTGACTTTAACGGGGAAACCCTTCAAGCTGGAAGCATCCAGGTGAAACTGAGGAATGAATCAAGTTGGGAGGTGCACATGGTCTCGCTGGTAGAATCTGTCACCATTCAGCCAGACCGCAAAATTGATCTTGTTTGCCAGATTAATGGGGGAATGTTGGAGGGAATCCAGGGAGTTCTAGAAGCCATGGAAAAATTATTTGAACGGTTCCCAGTTGCTGTGCCCAGTACTCTATTCTTGGTACGTAATAGATTGATTTCAGTCCGTTTCTACAACTATTCTGACCAACCGGTTACCATCGACAAGAACACGGGTGTGCAGATATGTCCAGGATTGAACGCTAATGAGATGCACGTTCCTCATGATAGGCATCACAAAGTGTCCTCCTTAATAAATTTTCACCAAAACACACCGAATTCCGTCAAATATGAAGTAATATGGAAATGTCAAATAATCAAGTCAAACATGAAGTACTTATTAAACAATACTTGCGTTCAATCCTGGACATAAGTGCGGGTGTGGGCGAGTTCTGTCCCGCAGTAGAAAGTGGCCAAGCAATACCTACAGAAATAAATTACAGGGTTGAGACCACAGTTGATGACGGTGATAAAAGACCATTGAATCGCAACGCATCGTCCGTCGAGGCAGAATCAAGCTGGGGTGTGGTTGAGGAGATGGGACAGCTATTCCCTATAGAAAATGACCAGATAACAGAAGATCAGAAGCTGAGTGTATGGAAAATCATGGCAAAGCATTCCAAAGCAGTATCCAGGGGTCCACAAGATATTGGTCACTGCAATAAGGCACAACTCTACATCAACACTGGATCTGCACCCCATTCAAGACTTCCCCTGCGCCGCTTCTCACCTCAGCAAGAGAAGTTCATAAGTGAGGAAACTTAAAAGTTACTTTAGAGAGATGTGATAGAACCGTCTACTAGCCCTTGGAGTGCTCAAGTCGTCTTAGCGTCTAAAAAGGATTGTTCTTACCGTTATTGTGTTGATTTTCGTAGGCTGAACAGTTTCAAGGAACATTACCCTGTTCCAAGGGTGGAGGATATGATTGATACACTTGCTGGAGCCAATTTTTTTTCAACCCTGGACCTAATCTCTGCCTACCATGCATTTGAAATTCATCCAGATGACAGGGAGAAAGGAGCGCTCTCTACCAAGAAAGGGCACTGGCAGTAGAAGCGAGTTCCCTTTGGACTATGTAATGCAGCTCCGTTCTTTGTGCGCCAGGTTGCAAGTTTATTGTCAGGAATGACATGGGAAAAACTTTTAGGAATCTTTGAAAATGTGCTTGTCTTTAGTGCCACCTTTACTAAGCACTGTGAGTCATTAGACCCTGTCCTCACCATCATTGAGGAGGCCGGATTGAAAGTGAAGCCCGAGAAATGCCGTCTCTTACCGCCCAGCGTACCATTTGTCGGACATATCTTGTCGGCACGAGGAGTGTCCACGGATCCAGAAAAGATTTCTGCAGTGAAATCCTGCTTTCCGCCAACCAATGTGTCTGAGTTACGTGTTTTTTTCTGGGAAAGATCGGTTACTACAGAAAGTTCATTCCGGACTTTGCAACCCTTGCAACTCCTCGTTTCCAACTTGAGCAGAAGGATCATAAATTTGTGTGATCCAATGACTGTCAGAAGTCCTTCAATGTACTGAAACAAGCCTTATGCGAAGCACCGGTCCTTGTATACCCACGATTTGATCTTCCATTTGTACTAGACACTGCCGCAGGAAGCCCGGTGGGGTGAGCACCTACAACAGTTTGACATGAAAATAGAGCATCGGTTAGGTCCCGTCTACCTTGGCCAGAAAACCCACGGATGATACCCTGGACGAAGTGGGCACCTCTCATGCACCATTGATTGTTGGACCAATTACCAGTAATGATGCCACAACTCCCGTCCAACGCGACAACCAGCCAGAACCTGAACAGCACCCCCACAGTGGTCCAGCGCTCACCTGAGAATAGAGCAGTCCGAGGACAACCGGTTGCTGTTGCAGGGTGGATTGTTGTACCGGCGATGGTTTAATGAGAAGACAGGGCATGAGTGCCTACAGTTGTGTGTCCCGCAGCATTTGAAAGGTGATACATGACCAGTGCAGACACTTGTCAGTGCATACGACTACAGACAATGTTCGGAAATGCTTTTACTGGTTTGGCCATACTCGAGATATTGAACTGTACTGTCAATCGTGTCACGTATACAAAATGGTCCGAAGAGTATGCTTTACCTGATCAAGAGGATGAAAAAGTCGCGCAAACTGTCATGGACAATCTTGTTTGCCGTTTTGGTTGTCCTCGTGGAGTTTTTAGTGACCAGGGTCGTAATTTTGAGTCGCGGAAATTCCGTGGATTATGTAGCTTGATTGATTCCGTAAAACAGAGGACAACACCTTACCACCCTCAGTGTGATTGGGGTCCGGAACGGCTTATCCGTACGGTTAGCGGTGTGATCGCCAAGATGGCAGAAGAACAGAAGGAATGGCGTTGCGAGCTTCATCTCATGAAACGACGGGGTTCTCCCCAGTATACTCATGTTTGGAAGAGAGGTGAGGCTACCTATTGATGCAATGAGAGACGACCCTCCATCGGGAAAACCTTCTGATTACCCCTCTTTAGTCAAGAAGCAAGGTGAGATGCTTCAGGACGTGAGGAAAAGAGTGGAGGAAAATCTGAAGACTAACCTCCGTCACCAGAAGGATGTTTATGACGCACACTGCAAGGGCAACTCAAGACCATACCGAGTGGGTGATCTCTTGTGGCTAGAGGAGAAGGCTGTTCCACGGTGGGTGCACTGGAAGTTCTATCTCCCAAGGTCTGGACCGTGGCGAGTAGTCAAGGTATCCGACATCACCTACAGAAAACAGTGCGAGGAGCCGCCCTTAACCCGGAGGAGACGAAAAACGAGGGTGATTGTACACTTTACCGTCTTAAACCGTACCGGGCAAGACCTGTTCAGCTCCAGCCCCAGCCCACTGATGTTGAAGTGGTTGCCAGAATGCCTGCAGATCTGAATGTTGGAGAGCAAGCTGTGAAGGAGTCGCCAGAGACCTGCCCGGCAGATCTCCTCCCTGAGGACAGTACGCCATGAGCCTGACAGGCCACTAAGACGTTCAACCAGCCGTGCTCCTGCCTGGATGGGAGACTTCCTCTCAGGGAAGGACATTGATAAGGAAAAAGACGTGTTGTAGAGAGTCGGCCATGTTGTTTAGGTTTTGTAGTGTCGCTGAATCGCTGTGGTTATTTGAGAGTTATTAAAGAAAATTTACTCCCTGTTACACTCGTTTTGAAAGTGAGGCAAAAGGTAACTCGGAAATAAATGACCTATTGCTTGACAACAATCCAAAGTACAATCATATTTTTAAAAGCAGTAATCTTATACATAAAGCAAACACATTTTCATATGAATGGTTTCACACGAAGACTCGTTTTGAAAGTAAGGCAAAAGGTAACTCGGAAATGGCCTATTCCTTGACAACAATCCAAAGTAAGATAATTTGTTTAAAAAAAAAAAAAAAAAAAAAAAAAAAAACAGTAATCTTACATATAAATGCTTCAAAACTTTATAAATTCATCAGAACAATACGATAATGGAACTTACAGTATACACCAATACTTGCTGTCTCCGATGCATCGCCACACTGATTACTGGCTTCACACCTGTATTGCCCAGCTTCGCTTCTGTTAATATTTGTGAAAAGTAACTCACTTCCATTGATACGCCGGGCATCATCAACTATGATCCAAACAACGATTGGGGGAGGAATCCCTGCTGCTTTGCATGACAGAGTCACAGTGCCACCTTCGGCTATTGTCTCATTTTGTATTGTTTGTATAGTTGAAGGTACTGTTGTGGAGTGACAGTAATGAATGAGGAAATCTTATTAATTACATACAAAGCTAAAAAATATATAGTTTAACTGATTAATATACCCGTAATCATATGTGACCCTCCACGGGAAAACAAGGAATAAGGTGAACGCACGTGCACGGCACGTTCAGACGTTTAAACAAAAGATGCGTGTCTCAACACGGTAGCACCGTGTAAGTCACTTTCCTCACTGTTTTCCCTCGCACGCTTAAAACAAAACAGCGTGTTAAGACACGTTAATCGTGTTTCGGTTACACGGTCTTCTTAACACGGTCATCCTGACACAGTCACCGTGTCAATACGTGCAAAATGTTAACACGAAGACAGTGTCAACAAACCCTAACTTCCCCCGGGGAGGGAAATGATCGAGCAATTTCATCACTATTGTTCGTTCTTACCTGAGAAGCTTAGTTGTTCCCAGTTCCATAAGAGAAAGCTCGGATATTCTGATATTTTACACCAGAAATTTCCTGTTTATTCACTTTGCTAATAAAACCACGGACGGTTTATGATTTCGGTGTTAAAGCTATTTAAAACCAGCATTCATGTACGGCGAAGCATGACTGAGACGCGACCTTCTTTAGTTTCCAGAAATTTACATTCTTATTTTGAATACTCCATCCAGAATTTTTTGGTTGAAGTTTAGAAGTCAAATCGTTCGAGCTTGAACAGTCACTCATTCGCTCCAAGCGGCTGTTGCAGGCATGAAATTTTCAACACGAAACAATTTTTTTCGACCCCGGGATCCCTCGGTCGGACAGCGACGCCTTGTCATTTTCATGCTTTGCAAATTCGGCCAAGTATAATTTCATTACATCTTGCCGCGAAAACTTATAAGCGTTCGCAGCGCCGTTGCAAGTCAAACCTTGTTGACGTCGAGCAGTTCATATTTGACTCAGTCTATCGAGCGAGGAAAAAATCGCGAGCAAAAAACTAGAGGCCGTTTTACGATTGTTTTTTTTTTTTAGCGGAGCTCTCCAGCGTCCCGAAGGGCAGCAGAGCGGAGCTCCATAACTATCGTGCGAGGATAGAAATTGAGAAAACCATGGTTATCGTGGCTAGCGGCATTGCGCCGGGCGTGTGCGCCTAGCGACGACGACGACGTCGCCCAAAATGGCGGCCATAATCCAGAAAAAGCTTGGCCTGGGGATCTTACGTGTTCGATATTGACCATCCACCTTTCGTTAAAAGTTACCCATCGTAGCTAATAAAAATAAGGCAAGAAGCCTAGCGTGTTAAGAAATCTACCGTGTTAAGAAGCTTAGCGTGTTAAGAAACCTGACGTGTTGAAAATAACCGTTTCAATCTACCGTGTTATAAAACAAAGCTCTACCGTGTTAGCCAAATGCAAACAAAGGCCACAAGCACGTTGCTGGAAATCAATTGTTTTAATTTGCATAATCGCACGATAAGCGTGTCGAGTTACGACCGTGCGAAAGTGATGCTTCCGTGCCGCGCGCATGCGTTCACCTTATTCCCTGTTTTCCCGTGGAGGGTCACATATATAGTGGCGACGCCGAGATGCTTGGCTTCAAACACATGAATTCATGGCCTAACAAAGGTGCTTCAACTCTACTTAAAATATCGTGGACGGTGTGGTTCTTTTGAAGAGTATCGCAGAAAAGGCCATTTTAGCGTGACTGGAAATTTTCAAGGTCCGACAAGAAGCCTTCTAAGTAACATTTTTCTCAAAATATATAGGAGAATGCTAAGACACCGTCTTTCTGAACTGCATTTGACAGAAATACTAAATAGTATAATGGCCTAGTTACCACGAGACTCCTATAGATCAGTGGTAGAGCAACCGAACTGCTAATCGGAAGGTCATACGGTCGACTCAAGTTGGGAGCACTCGAATTTTCTTTTTCCGAGTATGCCTGTGTCACTGACTGAAAACAATCTTTCAATACTAAATAGCATTCAAAAGTGGCGGCCACGCGGAGCATCCTGGTTTAAATTGAAGTAAAATCCCGATATAACCAAATGCTAATGGACTTGAGAAAAGGGGGTTCACGGGCTCGAGAACATCGTTCGTTATCCCAGTGACTTTGTTAAAATGGGGCTCGTTATATCGGTGTACTTAGACTTCTATCTTATTGGTGAGTCTTGAATCGCGCTTGCACAGTTTGACTGCAAAGATGATGGTTTTGTGTTTTTCTTTTTATCATTATTTATTTTGCTTGTTATCTCACTAATGTCATAACCTAACTTCTTCTTATTATGCAACTCAGGGCCTCTTCCTATGAGCCCGGTTTACCGGGCTGGCCCGGTTACCGAGATCTCGCCTCACTCCTACTTCGTACTTTATATCATAGTTATAGGCTGTTACACCGAATTCCGTTATCTCGTTCTATTACTATTCTGAACAATTCCTGGTGGCTGATTCAGTATTTGCTATAATTCAAACTTCTCCAAGAAAAGCTTTCCCTGTGCCGTCCCAGTGCCAGTACAGACAACAAATGTTAAGATAAGACAAAACACATGTTGCTTTATTTCAGAAGAAATATGTGTACCGGATGCGGCGGAGAGTTTGTTGAGTTGGTGAGTAAATTTAAAAGCACATAAAATAGTAAAGGTTACATCAAGATGAAGCTTGAACAGGGTATACAGTCCCCATTGATATCCGTTCTAGGTAAAGCGGAAATGCCACCAGTGGCAGAAAAGTTGGCTCGGATTTGCAAAATTTAGTGCCTCAAGATTTTTAACAGACCATAATTACTAAACTCATATAGTTGGCCTATTTCTTGAAGGAGGTGCTCTGAGTGGTCGCCACTTGAATACGTTTTACTGTACAGGACTTATAGAAACATCTATGCTAATAATATTTGATGTCTTCTGATGAATTTAAATTAGAGTTAACTTTCAATTTGAAGTTTACTTATCAAGCAAGTAGTAACAAATTGTAAAACAAAAGCCGCTTTAAGTTGTGTTTACCATTGACAATAACAGTAACGCTTTTACTGTTGCCTGTGCCTCCACTGTTGTTGGCCACACACCTGTAGACAAACACTCCTCCATAAGACATTCTTCTTTTCCAAACTCCTGAAACGCTGACGTCACCCACCAGTGTGTCATTCTCATACAATTGATAGGTTCTAACCACTGGCTTACTATAAGCTGAGCAGTTGAAACTTATGACGTCATCCCGACAAGCACTTGCTTTACTTGCTGTTATCTGAACATTCTCAGGGGGGTCTGAAATAATTAACCATATACAGTGAAATCCATGTAATACAGACGCCAAAGAGACAAACAGTTTTCTATTATCCGGGTGTCTGTATTAAGCAGGCTGCAATGCGACATTACATTCTTTAATGCCTTAGATATAATGTGACAAATGTCTCACGCTTAGGTGTGCACTCCGGTCAAGTATGACACGTAATGATGCTATCTTATTACTAATAACAACGCATTTACTTGTGGAACGTTTTCATTTCCTAACAGAGTACAATTAGCACAGTATCGTTACAAATGAAAATGCACGGATAAGATAAGATAAGCAGTGACCACAAAGTGTCCGTAAAGGAATGTTAACTTTATACGACAACGTGTAACCTGGGTCACAATAAACTGTCCGTTGATCGTGTTAACGGGTGTCTGGAGAAAATGCAATAAATGAAAAATGTATTACGTTTTTGTTAACAAGCGGGTGTCCGTAAAGCGGGCTTCCATTGTATCAGTCACCAACAAGCATTTGTAAAGCTAATCACACGAGGCCGAGTAAAATTAACGATTATTATTATTATTATTATTATTATTATTAAAAAGATTGTGGCTCAATCCCATCAGATGCCGGATGATTCTTTGGTCAAGCCACTACAACAGGCAATGAGGAGTGAGAGAGCAACGGTGCTCCAAGACAGGGCAGAGCATATCAGAGGGGTAGCCCCACAGAAAGTCCAACGGGCACTTGACCTTGCTGCGGAAAAAGGGTCATCTGTTTGGCTGACGGTACTCCCCCTTCGTGAAATGGGTTTCAATCTAAATAAGAGAGAGTTCCGCGATGCAATCAAACTGCGCTACGATTGGCCGGTTGATGATATCCCCTCCACCTGTGTATGCGGTGATGCTTTTACAGTGGACCACGCAATGATATGCAAGAGAGGTGGGTTCGTTACCCAACGTCACAATGAGCTGAGGGACTTAGAAGCCGAACTCCTGAATATGGTTTGTACCGATGTTGAGATTGAGCCTGTCCTGCAAGATATCTCGGGTGAACAGCTGGGAAGAGGTTCCAATCGAGCTCCAGATGCGAGATTGGATATTCATGCGCGCGGGTTCTGGGAGAACCAACGATCAGCATTCTTTGACGTGAGGGTTTGTCACCCTAATGCCGATTCGTATAGGGACCTAGAGCTCCAACAGATATACCGCAATCATGAGAACGAGAAGAAGCGCCTTTACGCGAGGAGGGTTTTGGATATCGAACAAGGAACTTTTACACCCCTTATTTTCACGTCAACAGGCGGCATGGGAAACGAGTGCTTGCAATACCATTCCAGACTGGCGCAGCTGATCTCCATCAAGAAAGGAGAACATTATGCTAAAACAATCTCCTGGATAAGAGCAAGGACATCCTTCGCTTTACTAAGATCCGCACTAATCTGTCTAAGAGGTTCAAGAGCTAGAAGGAAAGCCTTTTGTGACTTTAAGAACATTGATATTGACGTTGAAACCCAGGAGGGAGCCATCGTGTAAACACTAGTTGTTTTTTAAATTATTATTATAGGTAGGTTATTCAAATTTTTACTGACATTATTTCATGGGAAGAACCTAAGGACAAGCAAAATTTTGTATCTATATATTTTTAACCACATACACCTAAGATTCAATTTTGTATGAAAAGTGCTCAATAAAGTTTTGATTTTATTATTAAAAAAAAAAAATTATTATTATTATTATTATTATTATTTTTATTATTATTACAAGTGAAACCGATAAAAACAATATATAATTATATTTATTATATAAACTGCAGTGGTATAGCGAGTGGTAGCAAATCGAGAAAAATGGTATCACACATGTGTGGATAAAAATGGTATCCACACAGTGTGGTATCATTTTTTAGCAATCAGCTCACAGAGTTTGCCGTGTTATAATGCTCAATGGGCCAAGGTTTATCGATATTAAGTCGAAACATCTTCGGATCTTCCTCGGGAATCTTCGGGAATCTTCGGAAATCTTCGGAAATCTTCGGAACTTTTCGGAAATGTTCGGAAACATTCGTACAACCTTCGGACAACATTTTTAAAATTTTCGGAAATCTTCGGAAATGGTCGGAAATCTTCGGAAAATCGTCAAAAACATCGTAATTAGTAGGTTTATATAATAAAAAGAATAATACATGGTTGCTTGGAGATATGAAATTTATCTTCTCGTGTTCAAATCCGATATCTCACTCGTTCGCTGCGCTCACTCGTGAGCTATCGATTTGAACACTCGAAGATAAATTTCATATCTCCGCGAAACCATGTATTATCCTCTATATACCATAGAAAACAGGTAAATGTGAAAATAGATTAGTGTGTATCAATCAGATCAATCTGCAGCTTACTTTCATAAGCAAATGCCTACATTGTGCAGTTCCAGGAAATATCCTTACCCACCCCAAGGATGGTCATTGGAAATTCCGAGGGGGATGGGGGTCTCAATAGCACAATTTTTTAAAAGAAAGTATGAAGCTAAACTGGAATTCCCAGGGGGTGGGAGGGTCCAAACTAAAGAACCATCCTTGGGAGAGGTATGGATATTTTTTGGAAACACACCTTGAGGAACCAAGCCTGTGCTTCAAAAAATCTTGACACATCAACTTAACCTGGAAAATTGAAACATTTTTTTTTTTGTCATGAACCCCAGAATGGTTTTAAAACTTACATGTAATTAAGTGTCAGTATTTACATGTAGCCTTATTGGGTTCTGGGATGTTCATGTTCATTTTCCACTTGCTAGATAGCCAAATGAC
Organism: Meandrina meandrites; assembly: GCA_963693305.1. NCBI lineage: Eukaryota > Metazoa > Cnidaria > Anthozoa > Scleractinia > Meandrinidae > Meandrina > Meandrina meandrites. Next base: position 19,186,549 of record OY855911.1, on the reverse strand, counting down.
ATTTATGGATTTTTATTTTTTGTTGTAGTTGTTTCGAAAGAAACATTGGACTTTGGGTAAGCTTATATTGGTTTTACCTTGCCCAGTCTACCTGGGTCAGGCAAAGAAGAAATCAATGTTCTTTGCACCCCTCATTTCATTAATCATTACAGAAAAATGTCAGATTATTTTAATTAAATGTTTAAAAATGTTTTTGTAATCTGTTCATTTAAAAACATTATGTCACAGAAATCCGTGTTTGCTTTTCTTGTAGAGCAAGTTGCCAACAAAAACTAAGCTGGAGTTTGTTTAAATCAAATTTACAGCTACTACTTGGCTAATTCCCATATGAGTTAAAAAAACTTGGGCCTTGACAAAGTGCGAGCCAACAAGTCATGAGAGCCATTCCACTATATATAAATAGCACATTGGTTAGCCTAAAAAGCTCCCTGGTTAGCCAAAGCAGTACTCCAGTTAGCCTGAGTATAGTTAGCTGAGGTGGCTTGAGGTTATGCTAATGACTGGACTTAGGTATTTCTGGCTTGTATGGCACTTATGTGTCATGAAACATGCAAGCCATGCAAGCAATTCCAGTTAGCCTGCATAAGATTCTGGATGGCCTACATAGTACTCCGGTTAGCCCTCAGGCACGTAGGGTGGGGGGGGGGGGGGGGGGGGTTCGAGGGGTTCGAACGAACCCCCTTAAATTTTTGAAGTCGGCATTTTTGAGGGGTGAAAAAGATAAAAATAATTTACACAAAACAATCAAAAGACTGTCACCGGTCGATTACACGGACGACTACCTTCCTTGCCAGGATTATCGGAGGAAGCCGCAACATTTTGGCACTATAATGAGAAGTTCTAATCTTTTGGTTTGGGTTAATTGATGTTCGTCTTGCTTTCCATCCTTGTCGTGGCGCCCGCGGCAATCAGAACTAGCGTTGGCTGGATAAGCAAGCATGTGCATTTATCAAACAGTTCTGAAAGCTATAGAATTATAGAATTACCCTCAGGAACAAACAGATATTCCGTACTTCCTAAGACATGGAATATGCTCAGTGGTTGTTTCTAAAATACATAATTGTATAACATGTCTGATAATTCATCATTCTTTCAATTTCTTGTCCACTCATCCACCCTGCACGTACTATTTGTATCTGTGAAAACTGTCTAAATGCACACACTCATTTCTGAACATTTCAGATTTTTTTTTAGAATGAAAGTTACTTTTCCGAAGAGCTTATATTGAAGGAAAATGCATCCCACCTCAGAAAATTCGGGAAATGGCACTTGAGAAAACCTAAATTTGCAAAATTTCCTGGGAGGGGGGAGGGGGGGGGGGGAGGGTTGGCGGATACGCCCCTAGACCCCCCTAAAGGCTCGCGCCTTCAGCGCTCGTGTTAGCGCCTCCGGCGCTAAAAAAAATACCTCCCAAAAGATAAAAGAGCCCCCCTCAACAGAATCCACCCTACGGGCCTGGCCCTAAAAGCACCTTGGTTGCCAATCGGTACATCAAGTTGCTTGCAGTTAACTTTATATTGCAATTAGGGTTTTCTGGCTTGCTTAAGTTTAAGGCCTCATGAATTTTTACATTGCTACTTTAAAATGCTACTGAAGGTCATCCAACAACTGAAAATACAGGCCTTAAGAAAATATCAAACAATTTTTTTTTATAAAGTAGACAAATGTCTGGTCAAAAAGCAGGCCTTAAATGCCTCAAGTGTGTAGAATGTGTGTAGAGAGAAGGAAGGGAATTGCTAGAATTGACTGTCACATAACTATGTGTAAAACTAAGAGATCTACAACTACCTGAACTTGTTATAATCCATCGTTTAACTCAGCAGTAATCCAGAATGTCCTCAGTTCTGAATTCTGTAAATCCTGTCAAAACATTAGCATTCTATTAGTCCCAAAAATTACCTGTAGACCACAAAATGCAAAAGAAACGGAAATCTATGTTTACCAATAAAATAAAACATCATGGGAAGAACAAATTCTAAGTTAAGAAATGGTCTCATGTATTAAACATGCCAAAGAGGCATTCCAAAACGTGAGTAGCACTGTTTAATTGAAGTCTAGACTAGGTTGACTGCAAGTAGTCTCTAGTCTAACTTTAATAAAAAAAAGAGATCACACTGAGCTGAAAATCACATCAAAGGTGTTGCAGTAATTTCAAATTTCTCTGACATAATTTTTCTTTGCGGTCTGAAATGGCCACTTGGTCAATATTTTGAGGAACATCCCCTCACGTATAAATAATGAAAGGATGCGATTCTTATTAATTTGAAGTACAGTAGCTTCAAATTTAGATGACAAACATAAATAACAGTTACATGCCTCGACGAAATGACTCCTATTCTCACTATCTATTTTTACGCCGAGCTCGGCTATAATTCCAGTAAGCTAAGTTGATAAACACGATAAACGTCGAAGACATAAGCTTCAACCAGTCTAAAAAAAATCATTGTACAATGAGAAACGCTTACCTCAGCTCCCTGTAAGTTTCTGTTACCCACGTTTTCGCACGTTTCTACTCATTCCATATTCTTCTTTATCGGGAATACAAATGAAGGAGGTATATCCTACGTTTGGGGACTCGTTTTGATCGCGTCAAGAAGGAAAAATATCGACAAAACTGTCCTCTATAACTCAAAATCACTCCATTAGATTCCCCTTTTTTGTCGCCATTCGTCGCCATTTTGAAAATGCTCTTTTCGTGAGCCCGAGATACGAACCACGGGGAAACCTCTCCCCAGGCCCACTCCTATCGTCTGATAGATATTAAATCCATTTTCGCCCAAAGCAATTGAAATGAGAAGAAACTGACAACGCCATCATAAAGAGCATGCACTCCTGCCTTTGGCAAAATTTTCTTTTATTCCTACAGCACATGATCGCTGAGTAGGAAGCCAACAAACTTTTCAATTGTATTTTTTAATTCCGTACATTTTTAGGAAAAAGTAATCATGGCCATTTTTTAAAACACTGTTTCAAAGGCTACAACTTCACTTTAAAAAATCCTAATAGGGAGATCCTAGTAAAGTTTTCAAGCGAATTTAGAAATGCAGTCCGATCTTGTCACGTGACCGATGACGTCATAACAGTAAAAGTGATAAAAATGGACTTAACATATAAATATCTACCAACATGTAATTTGTTGTTTCCTCACATTTAATGCAACGCCAGATAGGCACTTGTACCCAGATTCCCACTTTTTGAAAATCGTACATAGCTCCCTTAATATTTATATTTTGTTCGGTACCCGGGCAGTCTGAAATGCCTCAAACCAATATGCTTCAAACTGCAATGACTGCTTTTTCAGTAACAAAATATCTTCGTCATAGTGAGCAAAAACGAACTTGAGAGCAATGTCACGTGACTAATGACGTCATCGCCCTACGTCTTATACAAGAAGTGGTTATTGTTAGGAGTTATTTTTATACGAAGTTGTACTCCTGCTGGCTTCAAACTGACCAAGTTATTTGGCATTGACGATTTTTCAGCTGCAAAGGATTTTGGGAAGGTTTTTATTATAATTATATATTGTTTTTATAATTATTATTATTATTCATTCAAATATGTCTCCGTTTTTGATTGGTTTCTAATCCCCGGTTAATTCCAGCTAACCGGCAAGCGCCGACCAAACTTGGCAACCTCGTTCCCAGGGTCTCTCTCTCCCCGCCCCCAAGAGCGAAAGAAGAGAGACCGCGGTTGCGGCTGGTCACGTGATCTGGGTGACAAACCAAAACCGCAGGGAGGATTGTTCCTCAACAAAATTGTGTCCACCGTACAACAAATACTATTTTTTTTTTCGGCGTTTGCACTGTATTGCACTGCGACATGACCGTAATGCAACATACCAGAGCCACGTGAAAAAAGTGTTTATTTTGGTGGCAACACTTTACGCTGTCCTGTAGGCTTAGTATTGACAAAAGCAGTCTAAGCCGCCCTCCCTTCAATGAATTTTTTGTCAACAGCCAAATTCTGGGTGGCACGTGACCAGCCGCAACCAGGGTCTCTCTTCTCTCGCTCTTGGGGGCGGGGAGAGAGAGACCCTGGGAACGAGGTTGCCAAACTTGGAAGAAGGTCATATTATACGACGATTGAGGTCATCAACTGCCCTACATCAATAATAAATCGATCCCAGCCTCGTTTCCAAGGATGATTAACCGATCGCAACCTCGTTCCCAAAGATCGCTGACGTCACGCAACAACGGCCTTGCTGCTGAGCAGCTTGAAAGCGCGAAAATGGCCGCACGATTTGAGCATTACGAAGAGGAAAATATTTAAGCTATTAGAAGACAAGGATACTCAAAACACGGAAAAAGCAACGAAGGGGAGTCGATCGATTTTGAAAGCCAATCTTCAAGAGGAAAAAATCCCTGATCCAGCCACTGCGGAGGACTTGGAACGGTTTTACGAAAATTCTACGTCGAAATAAGCAAAAACAATGGAAACCTGTACTCGAAAACGTCGCTTTGTGTCGTCAAATTTAGCTTCAATAGACACTTCAAACAAGTGCTAAATATCAACATTATAAAGCACAAGAAATGTAATGAAGGTAACGGGGTTTTTGAAGTTTGAACGTTGTTGTGTATTAGTGTACTTTGCGTCTGTCTAAAACCTATTAAATTCATTTTTTGCTTTTGGAGCTTTGGAAATATGTTAAATGAATGATAAAACAATTATTGAATTCGGCTTTCGTATGATATGTAGAATTATCCAGATCTCGGTGGGTGTTATCCAACTCAGCCTTTGGCTTCGGCGATAACACCCTCCTCGATCTGCATAATTCTTCATATCATACTCTGCCTCATCCAATAATTGCTAAATATCACACGTGGGCGACTCGGGCAATGTTAGCAATTTACGAAAACACGAGTGAAATAAATCATTTATTTTACAAGGGATAATGCGATTACTTGTTTGTGACAGTGGGAAAAATTTGGGCGACTCGTGCAATTTTTGCAATTTCCGAAAAAACAGGTAAAATAATTCCCTTAATATACGACGAATCATACTTGTTTATGAAACAATTTGAAACAATTTGGCCTTTAGTAGACATCAGCAGATCAGCTATTTAAACTTTTGGGATACTTTAGTATCGGAACGACAAAAAAAGGCGGAGAAATAATGCCTGTTGAAACTTTAGCCTTTTTGATGCTTTATAATCGCTCAAACGTTACTATGAGTCTTACCCTCAATAAACATTCCACTTGTAAGAACTACGCTTAGCTCCGCTGAGGCTGTCGCTTTTCTGTTCTCAATTATCTCCGGCTACCTCAGAGTAACACTGCAATATCTGACGTTGTGAACAGGGCGGCTGAAAGCACATAAAGTTGCAAATGTAGACGAATTTGGTGGATACACCTGACTTATGACACTTTGATCTCGGGACTGGATCACAGTAGTCAATAATTCTTAACATCATCTTCATCAAAGTCATCGAGCTGTGCGATGATGGCATTTGATTTCCCTTTTTGAGGACAGGCAATTTTAAGCGGTGAGTTTTCTTTCATTTTCGTAATGGTAAACTCGATTTTTTAAAAATGTATCTGCAAAATACTATCGTGCTGTAAGATAATATGCATTTTGAGGCGTTTCGAGGCCGTTTCTTGGCGTGAATTTCAAACATATTGCTGTCATGATAATTTATCCTATTTTCATTTTGCTTTTCTTCTATGAAAACGTTATTGAAATTAGGTGTCCATGTACAGCTTCATCAGTTTGACGAGGAATCTTTTACCTTAGGTGGCAAACATTTTTAGGTTTGACGCTTATTATCGGGTTTGGCGCTTAATCCTCCTTGCCTTGACCCTCGACGAAAGTAAGAAATTCACTTCCGTCCTTGTGCAGTAAAAGGATCTTCTACCTTTTTTCAGTGTCCCTACAGGCCAAAGATCTTGGTCAGGAATCACATGGGGTAACTCGGCGCACGTGGAGTTTCACTGCCAAGCTGCTCTTTCTTCAAAAGGATTTCCTCGTTCGCTGCGTTTTCGCACCTTCTCTTCAAGATTTTCCTTGAATCTCGGGACTCTCTATCTCGGATAATAAATTTTGGGTACGGTTCATGGTCTTCCTTTTCTTTTTGTAACTCGGCGTAAAGCTGCGAGACTGTTTTGTTACGGGTTTCACAGTCGTACTCTGCTTTGTTTGGCTTCCTTTTATTTGCAAAATTCACAACACGTTTTCCAAGTGGTCTTTGCATTTTCAGTGTTTTCATTTTCGTTTTTTTTTTTTGGTTCTTTAATATATTCATTGTCAGCCTTTTTGAAACACCAATAATTTTAACTAATTTTTCCCTCGATGAATGACTCTCGCACTTCCACAAAACTAACTATGGCTGAGTGCGGTCCGAGACACCCTCTTTGACTATTTTATTATTTGGCATGCTCCGATTGACTGTCTAATCATGCAAAACAGAAGGTAAAGTGTTTTTCAACAATATAAACGACCTGTCTGACTGTGCAGGTGTCCGCTTCCGTTTTATAGAGGTGTCGCCTTAGAGAGGTAAAATTTACAGTAAATGAGTGAAATAAATTATGGATCGTAAGCTACTGTGTTATCTTTTTCGTTTAATACAGGTTTTACTGTAACGCAATTAAGACAAATAGTGGATATCTGCCACTTACACTGAACATCAATCGTTGCCGTCTCTGATGCATTGCCACACTCATTACTGGCTTCACACCTGTATTCTCCAGCTTCACTTCTGTTGATGTTTTTGAGAACCAACTCACTTCCATCAACACGCTGGCCATCAGCCTTGAACCAAGACACCATTGGTGGAGGAATCCCTGATGCTTGGCATGACAGAGTTACATTACCACCCTCAGTTATTGTCTCATTCTGTATTGGCTGCACGGCTGACAGAACTGTAATAAAATAAGTCACAAAAGAGATGGTAATGGAGGAAGGTATATATTTTAGTGGCTCTATGAATCGCCAATTTAAATGATCCGAATGGCAAAATCCCAACCAAGAAAGAACCAATCACAATTCTCGGATTTACCTCAAGAATGTTTTGCCATATGCTTCGCATGCAGAACTTTGGTGAACTAACCGGAAAAGTATGGCCCATACCACAGCCGCCATGTAACAACACAAGATATTGATTCTAAAGTTACCTGTCGCCAATCGGGCAGAACAATGCACATTGTGTTTTTTTTTTTTTTTTTTTTTTTTTTTTTTTGGGGGGGGGGGGGGGGGGGGGGCTCAATAAGAAGAAAGCATTCGCAGAACCGTTTAGGAATGATCTAAACAGACTCCGTCCCTGGGGACTGTTGGTTCAGTCATTTTTGAAACTCTTGTTTCGCTCCGATGTATTGCCGGGTTTACTTCGTTTAGCCCAGAGTAGCTGCCCCTAGCTGGGTTTCCGGAAATGGCACGGATTGTAGTTACTTAAGTTCATCTATTTTACCTGCATATTTGTTTCCTTCATTTCGTTTGTATTTTTAATAGTATTTATTTTTTAACGAATCATACAAGTCACACACAAAACAGATCACAACTAATCGCAATTTTTCTCTTGATATTAAAATTTACATTTATAGCGGAGCTCCAGCACTTGAAGCGCGCCAGCTGAGCACCTTGGGAATGGTTAGTTGCGTACGCCGTGCGCCCGTCCGCCCGCGCGTACAGACTCTCGGGGAGCGGGAGTGGAGTCCTAAGGCAGCCCGACCGGGGGTGGTGGGGGGAAGGAGAATAGACTGAAGGAGATGGGGAGCAGATGAATGCCATCTCTACTTATCCCTACGTAACAGGGGCGGGGCAGAACACTCTGCGACGCTTGGAATTTTTTTTGTATCTGAATCATCCAACAACAAATGACGTCAGATCCGGTCAAAAATCGGCGCGGCGTTCAAAAGTGAAGATTTGGTCGAGTGTGATTTTTTCGTATTTGTGAAACAACACTTTCATGGTATTTTATTATGAGGATATCAGCAAGTTGCAGAGACATCCTTTCGACTTCCTGAGCAAAGATTTTGCAAGAGAGAAACGTTTATTATCATTTTGTAGGGGAAAAACAGAGAGCGAAGTGCCATATCATGGCGGATATTTCACATTTTGAAAACGAGTGGCGTTCCAACTTTTGGCTCTAGTAGTTCCTGATGCATCGATAACATCATGTTCTATAGCCTATGATCTCCACAACATCATGGATGAAATACTGGTGATCACAGTTTGTAGTGTTAAGTGCTGGGAGTAGTTAACCCTCGCTGTAAAGTTTTGAAAGTCGCTGTCACTAAAAGCTGTTGTTATTCTTCATCCACGTGTGTTTCGTCTATAATGGGGAAGCTGCATGGGATGCTGAAGGTTGGACTTTATTTTTTTCTGCCTTTCCTTTACTATTGTTGTTTTCAGGAAGATTGAAAACATATACACTTAGGTTTAGAGTAATCAGTTGCCTTTTTTGAGCGTCATTGTGAACTATTTAACGACTTCATGATCATGCAGATCATAAGTTAATAAATGTGCACACATTATCATCGGCCTCTCCTGGATTTATTCAAAAATTTGAAGCCATCCATATGATATTCTCCAGCAAAAGGAGGCCTGATATACATTGCCCTAGCTCACGATCTTTCCTTCTTAACTGATCCAGTGATCCTCAACTTACTTCCCCTACATATAATATACCCTGCAGGCGATGTAAAGGGTTTTTAGACCAGAAGGTAGAGATGATGGGTGTGTGACTATCTGAGAAGTTCAAAGTTGTGTAACCATGGGCAGGTATTTTTTGCAGGCTGCAGGATGAAACTTCGACCTACCTAATTTACTTTGTACAACTGATCAATACCATTTTCAATGACCCACGCTTACATGAAAAATCCATAATTTTCCAGGCCTGGAAAATAAAAATTGTAAAATCCCATTTCCAGATTTTCCATAGACCCATATGAAACCTGCTTGTGGTTAGCCTTTTAATTGGGTTTTAAGTAGCCTTAACTTGAATAGAATTTTTTAAGCTGGAAAAGCTGCCTGTCATAAATCCACACAACTTCTTATTGGTGATTTTCTTAAAACTCGGAAATGTTCTCTGTATGTTCTTTTATTTTGCCAAACTCTGTTTTCTGCATTTTATGTTTTGTCTGTTTATACGATGGACTAGTTCCAACGCTGTGGAGTACCATTTTTTATATTGAAAGCAAGGAAGTAACGGATAAGCCAAGGTTTTAATATTTATTATATGCAGTGGATGTGGTTCACACAAAGAAACAGACAAATGAGCAGCCGAGTGAACAGCAAACATGTCAACAGGTAAGTGAATGTCTGAACAAACACACTGAACAGACGAGGGCAAACTGTGTGACGACATCATAGCGAGTGATTGACGAGAGTGTTATGTAATTTAGGTTGATAGGTTTATGTCGTTTGATACTTCAGATTATGATGTTGATTATTGAAAGCGATGCTAGTCATGCGCACAACAGAAAGAATGAACAGTCGAATGACCAGCCAGCATGCGCAGGAGCACATGAATGTCTGAATCATCCCACTGAACACACGAGGGCCCATTATATAGAAACACCCTAGTGTACATTGTATGGTTGTGTTAAAGTTATAACTAGTAAAAAATAATGATTATATTTGTTTAAAATTAACAGACAATGGCTTACATTGATGTTGACCTGAAAGGTAGATAGATGATAATTGGACAGTGAACGAATTTACGATCCAACAAATTAAACCAGAAGGTGGAAGGAGTGGGTAAGAGATTAATTTTAATTGCTTGACTTTTGTTTGGTTAGTTAACGTGATAGTAAGTTTTGATCCTGTAGGATGTCTTTAAAACAACCGAGGCATTAGGGCATGAGCAGATTAAAAAAAAAAAATTATTACAATTATTTAGATGTTTATGTTGGTAATGGATGTGAGAGATACAGACAATAGAGACAACCGTGCAAATGAACAGTTGAGAAGCAAGCCAACATGACCTCAGGTACATGAATGACCAGGGAAGCACGAGGGCTGAGCATGTATAACCATCCTGGTGAATGAATGACTAGTGTGTTATATTTTGGCAAAATGTTAAACCTGTGAAATAGTTTTAACATTTTCGGATGTTATTGTTTATTTAAGAGCGTCTGACTGTATTTTTTCAGAATCCCGAGACAGGACCGAAAATTCGAATTTTCTTTTATTCCGTCCAAAAGACCCTTTTGGTGAACTATTTTCAAAAATATTGTTTAAAAGTTCCAGCGAGTTTAATTTTTTGCGAAATCTGCGAAAGTTGTAAGAGTTCTCTAACCCTAAGTTCAAACAGAGTTCTCACAATAAAAACAGACTACAGCTTTGGGTAAACGTTACATTTGTTACCTTATATTTGGAATAGGCTTGTAAATTCTGCAGGGCAAAGCTTTCAATCCATCGCCATAAATTATATCGGAAACGAACACGCCAGTTTCCATGTGAGCTTACTCCAACTCCAACTCGACCGACATGTACATTACCATATGAATTATCAGCGAAGATCAATCTCTTCCTTTCTTTCGGTGTAGCTGTTAAGAGTCTTTATCCATCACTTCGTGAAATTGACCGGCTCTGAGCTCACTTTTAGTTCGGCTTAATGTCAGCTGAATTAATCAGCCGCAGGAACCGTGGACGTACAGTTCTTCAACTCTCGCTGCTTTTGACTTGTAGTCCGATATATCATATTCAGGTCGGCAAACATTTTGTATATTCACGCTAAGAGGCTATCCCTAAATCATTTGGCATAAGTTTCCACGCTGTAGATGAGTAAATAAAGCGAAAAATATTCACGAAGATCTATGTTTTCCAGCAGCTTTGTTCGCCACTTTCATTCAGCTTAAAAAGTGAACAAGGTGCCACTCTTGCCACAGATTTGTCGCCTTTTCATACAATCGCTTCGTTTAAGTTGAAATGAAATGTCCAGATTATTTTTATAACATGAGAAAAAAAAACTGAAGTAATGCAGTGTTGTTATAGATTTTTACGACAGGTAAATCAACTCTAAACGAACCGAATATGTTTTTTTTGTCACTTTTTGCGCAAGAAGGACTCCAAATCAAGGAAAAAATCAAGGACAAAGGTAAAACTCGTTCCCAGGCCTAATACGTGCGTACGTACGGACGGACGTACGTACGTACGTACGTACGTACGTACGTGACATCCAAATTTTCTCGGCTTCATGGGTTACCAATTATATGCCTATGGATGCTCCGCACGCACGCGCCTTCGGCGCGCGCGGGAGCTCCGCTAAAATCTGGAATGCCGAGACCATACCTGAAGACTGGTGCAGGGGACTGATCGTTAAACTCCCCAAGAAGGGGGATAGGACACAATGCACGAACTGGCGAGGAGTAACACTCCTCTCGGTACCAAGCAAGTGACGGATATAAGACTGTTAAAAGCTACACCGAAAGGAAGAAAGACATTGATCTCCGCTGATAATTCAGATTATGCATATGCCGATGGTGTGAGATTATTACGAACATTGGACGAAACTACCGTTTTCGTCGCTTCGTCTCCGATGTTATTTGGCTGGTTTGAAAGCTTTGCCCTGCAGAATTTACAAGCCTTCTCAAAATATGAGGTAACAAAGGTTAGCAAACGTAAATGTACACATTTTGTTGTGAGAATCTATTTATACTTCATTTATGAACGAATTCGATGTTGTGTCGGTTTTCAGATATTCCCGTCAATTATAAGCTTAAATTCCGTTAAAACGGCTGCTTTCAAACCTCTTAGCTTTAATCACTTTTGTACACTTTTGTCTATTAAATGTTTCGTTTCAAATTTTGTGTTTCTTTTTTTTAGTTAGTGGAGTTAACTGTGCGATTCATCGTTGGATTTTAAAAAGAATATTAAATTATTGAGCTACACGGATCAAAAACATAATTTCGCGCGCAGCATTTGCAGAAACATCCTCCAAAAAAATCAAAGCAAGGAACGAGTAAACCTTCGGCAACGATACTTCACCCTAACGATTAAACCATTTATTACCCAGTTGCTCTATTTCACTCGCTTGCATTTTTGTCATTTCGGTGAGTGTGTTGACATCTCGTACGCGTGATAAATTTTTAGATTAGTAAACGAGTATTTACGCCGGTTTTTATATTACAAGTTGCCTGTGCTTGGGTGAGTGAGTTCAGACTTTTCCTAACGCACATTTGCCTACTAGAAACGAAGGAAATTCATTCACTTCTCTACATAAAATTCTCCAAGGTATCTAGCAATGTGTACGATAAAACATGCAGAGTAGTTAATCATGCAACCAAACCAAGATGGTTCAAAACTACATTGTAAGCTTATTAGACAGCGAGCACCACTCCCTAAATCCCAAACTGTCACAATTCTTACACAGAAAATCTGCTTAAAAATGACTTAAACCAGCTCTCCCAATGAATTTGCTGAGTTAGTTTTGCTGCTGTGATTTTCTTGGTTGTGGCGTGAGTTCATTTTGTTTAGCCGCGAGTTTCACTTTGTTTTGCCTTGAGTTTATCTTTCTGCCTTGACCGTTTTGATTTAAATCAAAACAAATTTCTTGGCCTTCATCAAGGTCATTTTTACTTAGAATTACCCTTAGAGTTATGAAAAGTCTTTACACTAAAATTTGATGTGTGCGCCTACGTGCGTACGCCCATGAGGAACCCAATAAAGTGCAGCGACATGTACCTATATGGGCAACCGTGTACGCTTAGAAATAGTGTGGGGCTACTTATTAATTGGGAAACAGTGCAAACTCAAGCAAAAAAAAAAAAAATAAATAGGAGCTCCACTTTTAGGCCTGCCTAAATCTATGTATTATTTTTACATTGTGTATCTTCATTTTATGGTTCTTTGATTATTTTCTCTAATAAACTGTTTTATTCTGTATCCGGATAGATCTCCGCTTACCGAGCTTCTGCTACGGGAAAGATATGGTGAATGAAAACTGAACGGACGACAATGCAAACAAGAGATCGTACATTCATGTGTGCTTACTGCATTGTGCATTACATTAAGCTGTGTGCTAGCAGCCTAAAAACCTGAGGACCTGTGTGGTGTTCGGCGTTAGACTTAAAAAAGAAACAATGAAATGCCTTAGTACATAGCGCCCCATAGAAAGTTTTTTTGACCATTTTGGGTTGCATCAGCACATAAGCTAGCTACGCCATGTTCACGAGACCCAAGAAGGATGAAACCTCTCTTTGTGACTACTTGATGCACGGACAAATTTGAATTTTTTCCCCATGATAATAAAATGCTAACGCCAAACAGCACACATGTCTAATGACCGTTATGTGGCTGGTAGTATTGCACATACTCTTTTCAAATGCATGTTTTCCTACCTCATAAAGACAGTTTTCGTTATTTCCTGTGCTTGCTATATTCTTTGGGTCATATCAACTTCATTAAGAACAAATATTTTGCCATTTTTCTCACCATTGACAGTGACAGCAACATTCACACTTTGCCTTCTTCCTACGGAGTTGCTGGCCACACATTTGTAGATGAGCACTCCAGTTGCCAATGTCTTGTTCCATCTACCTGAAGTATCTAAGATAGCAGTTTCATTCTCCAACAGCTGATATGATGTCACTGGTGGATTAGCATCAGCTGAACAGTCAATGCTGATAATATCACCCTGGCATGCTTTGTTGCTGGCAGCAGATGTTTCTAATTTTACATTGTCTGGTGGGTCTAAGGAGAAGAAGACAATTTCACTTGCTTACAACATTGCACAGAGAATTAATGTTATTCGTAAAGTGCAAGACGGTATATGAACAGGTGGCACGTATTAGCTCCTATTTATCATTTTTTGGCTTGAGTTTGCACTGGTTCCCAATTACATAAGTAGCCACGCTCTTTCAAAGCGTATACGGTTACCCATATAGGTACATGTTGCTGCACTTTATTGGGTTCCTCATGCACGTACGCACGTAGGCGCACACATCAAATTTTAGTGTAAAGACTTTTCATAACTCTAAGGGTAACTCTAAGTAAAAAGGACCTGGATGAAGGCGAATAAATTTGTTTAGATTTACTTCAAAACAGTCAAGGAATATAGATCAACTTAAGGCAAAACAAAGTGAAACTCGCGGCTAAACAACATGAACTCACACCACAACCAAGAAAATCACAGCAGCAAAACTAACTCAGCAAATTCATTGGGAGCCGGTTTAAGTCATTTTTAAGCAGTTTTTCTGTGCAAGAATTGTGACAGTTTGGGAGTTAGGAAGTGGTGCAACGTAGTTTTGAACCATCTTGGTTTGGTTGCATGATTAACAACGTTGCATGTTTTATCGTACACATTGCTAAATACCTTACAGAATTTTATGTAGAGAAGTGAATATATTCCCTTCGTTTCTAGTAGGCAAAATTATTGTGCATTAGGAAAAGTCAGAACTCACTCACCCAAGCACAGGCAACTTGCAATATAAAAACCGGCATAAATACTCGTTTACGAGTCTAAAAATTTATCACGCGTACGAGATTTCAACACACTCACCGAAATGACAAAAATGCAAGCCAGTGAAATAGAGCAGTTGGATAATTAATCGTTGGTGTAAAGTATCGTTGCCGAAGGGTTACTCGTTTTTTTTGCTTTGATTTGTTTGCGGGATTTTTCTGCAAATCCTCGTCTCGAAATCATGTTTTTGATCCGTGTAGCTCAATAATTTAATATTCTTTTCAAATCCAACGATGAATCTCACAGTTAACACCACTAACTAAAAAAGACACAAAATTTGAAACGAAACATTTAATAGGCAAAAGTGTGCAAAAGTGTTAAAGGTAAGAGGTTTGAAAGCAGCCGTTTTAACGGAATTTAAGAGTCTCTGACTGAATAATCCGGGCATAGGTCGGAAGAAGGGGGTCGGCCGATCTCCACCATATTTATGTTGCATACAGGTCTTACCCAACTAGTAACCATGGCAACATTTTTTTGTTGATTGACTTCATTGTTTCGGAGATCAGACCACCCCCCAAAAAAATTGCCCCAGTGGCGTGACAAAAGTTGTGATTTTGGATTTTCAAGCAACAGATTTAATTTTACATCAACATAACCCTTATCCTTTGGTGGTTTAAATGCATACAAGAACAAATGTTTACTGTACATCATTCAAGTTCTGCATGCAATCTTAGAAGGCATACGGCGCGACGTTTTCAAAAATCGCAAAACTAGGCATTTTAAAATTCCTGTTTCTCGAGGGTCCGGGAAGATACAAATATCAAACTAATTGCAAGTTACTCACCACATATAGGAGAATGTTTTAAGCCAGTGTTAAAATTGGGCCAGCGAATTTCTATTTTTGTAACGGTTCACTGTTTTACCACTTCGACGACTTTCATTTAAGCAAGCAAATTCTGTACATTTACGGCTTCCATGCTGCTGTCGATCGTATTATCCGAATTTCGCCTTGAAAGCGTCCCTGACAGGTATGAACAACCAACAGGTTTGGCTTCTTGTCATATTATTTATGATTTCGCTGAAGAACGGATTTATTTCAAACGAGAGACAAGTAAATGTATACTGGGGATTGCGTGACAGCAGATCAACACGTTTCTTTCAGCGTGGCCACCAAAGCCAAAGCGTCCACGTAGATGAACAGAATGCTATCTTTTCTTCTTGAATACGTGATCTAAACTGATAAATAGCTTTAAGATATGCTATAAGCGAGTTCCAAATTCAGTAGACAGCAGATAAAACAATGTTGATCTCCGTGTAAGACTGTCGTTGGTATGTAAAATGGACGGACATTTCCACTGACTTCCGTCACCTTTTGAGGCTTGGTTTATGTCCGTTTATTCGTCGTACAATTTCTGTCCATGGAACGAATAATAAGTTGCATAAGAGATGGATGACATTTGCACAGCCGTTGGCAAAATGACTGCAAAATGAACTTCGTCGGGACGGTTCACAACATGAAACCTTGCGAGTGGACTGGGTATCAGAAAGGTGGGGGGTGGGGAGGGGGTCGTTTGGTGCTACTGCGACTGCTTACTGGGCGGAGGGAGGCTTGTTAGGAAAATTCTGATACCCAATAACAATTTCTAACGTTTTCGAAAATTCGTGTTCTGTTGTTTATCTTGTTTTTTTCTTCTGCACACGTTGTCTTTGATTCGCTCGCCATACATCGTAGTCAGATCCCAGTCCGTTTCATTGTTACGAAGAACCCTAGGAAGAGTTTTCTATAAAGTCCCGACTTTACACACGGCGATGCCTAGCTTTTTATAAGGGATTTTTAGTACGTGTGCGGCTACCGTAATATTTGTGAGCGATGGTAAAGCTTCTTTTGTTTTTGCCATCATCTAACTGCTTCGCAACATTCGTGATGGAGTGATAATTCAATTACCTAAATTCAGAAAAGCGTGTATATTTCACGTGGGAAGAAGACATTTTGTCTGGCTTCAATAAGATAATAAAGCAAGGTACAGGTGTTAACAAGTTGGAAAAGTGCTTTTTTAATTTGTTTCCCTAGAAATGGCTTCACTGACAAATGTATCCTTATAGTTTGTAGAATATTTTTGGTTTCTTGGCGTTTATTAGAAACATGAATGCCGCTTTGACGTCTGATAATCGTCTGACGACCTCCATTGACAAAAAACTAATTTCCTTCATGGAATTGACAAATGAGCAACAAATCGGGTAAGCACCGTGTTTACAACAGCTGTCGCTCACAACGGGAATGTAAGTAATTTACAGTATTTACTTTACCTAAAAAATGGAATATATCAAAGTTCACATTCGTCCCTGATCGGGTTCCATACCTAGATGAAAAAGACTGTGACATTTTTCTTTGTTTTAGAGTTCTTGTTTTCCTACTCTGTATTGTTTCGAAGTTCTTTGTTCTTTGCTTTGCGTCACTGGTGAGTTTCACAGGTTTTTAGACAGTTTTTTTTTTTTTGCAATTCCAAAGCGGAATGTCCACACTGCAAATTTCGCCGCTCTGTTTTGTTACTTTAATTGGTTACGTTTTCCATCTAACGGAAGGCAGTGGGTAGTCAGTAACGTTGAGAAGGCTTGTTGATTTTGACTGTGGTTCACTCTGAGCTGACTCCAGATCCGTGGAGGTGTCAAAACAGATAACAGGAATGCGGTGTCAATTCCTATCTTTAGCTGCAAGGAAAACGTTAGTGGGTACACAGTATTTGCGTTCATTTGGGCTCAGTGGAGCGCGCAGGCGACACGCACGAGGCTTTTAACAGAAGTGCACTTTATTATTAACATAGATGCGAGTGTTTTACTAGAAAATAGAACACTGATAAAATTTATACGAAATTACATCCGGAACCGTCCATATCCTAACTGGTGAGGATATCAATGACGTCATTTCGCGCCATTGTACTACTGCCAAACGTTGTAGTGGGAAAAACAACATCTCACGAGTGAGATATTGTTTTTGCCATGAGAACGTAAAATTCACATCTTAGCCAACGTGTAATGTTCTTTTTGTTATATAAACAAACACTAGAGAAGCGAGTCGAAAGTACAAACCTTTAATACATAAACTCTTGCAACTCGGTGGCTGGAATTTCTTAAATATCTCGCCCTTGGTCTACTTTGCAAGAAACAGTCCTTGAATTGTTTTAAGTCGTGAAGTTTCCTTCTTCATGTTTGTACCTCAGTGAACAATTTTATGTCAGCTTCAGTGAACCTAATTTTTCTATCGATCACCATCTTTCAACCGTTAACATCCTCTGTCTATTAATTGGTTGGTTTGTTTTCATACCGACGACTAAGAAATAACAAAAAGGACTATTTCCATGAAATTCCATTAACCTTGCTATCATGGCTGATGTCTGCATTTCCGTACATAAATTTCTTATCTACAAAATCTATTCATTCCACCACCTTGTAAATACAACCAACGGTTTTTGTAGTCCCCAACTGTTGTTTTTTGTTTTGTGGTTTATTTTTTCTTCTGCTTTTTTTCTGTTTTTTTTTTTCCTATTGGGCTAAAGAAAGTGATGTATCAGAAAAACAGAGGGTGGAAGTAGAAGAGATAGATATCGCTTAGATATCGCTTCCCCTTGATTTTAAAATTCACAAATGAATCCAGGGCGTGGGATCGAAGGAAAAGAGCGTGCCGTTACTAGTCGCTACCCTTTGGGGTTTATGTCATATTGTTATATTGTTACCGGTGTAAAAAAAATATATATTGTTCCGCCGGAACCTGCTGTCCTTGCTAGCCAAGTGGGAAGGCATAGTCGCTAAATCACACCGATTAAAAAAAAAATTGCATTGGTTGCAAGTTACAATAGAAAATATTTTTGTTGCGCGCTTAAATGAGCTTCAACTAATAGAGGATACTACATGGTTGCGCGGAGATATGAAATTTATCTTCGAGTGTTCAACTGTGAGATATCGAGTTGAACACGAGAAGAGAAATTTCATATCTCCTAGCAACCATGTATTATTTTTTTTATTTTATTAACCTACTAATAACACTAATGACGAGGGTTTTTTACGATTTTCCGAAGATTTCCGACCATTTTCCGAAGATTTCCGATGATTTTCAAAACGTTGTCCGGTGGTCATACGAATGTTTCCTAACATTTTCCGAACTTTTCCGAAGATTCCCAAAGATTGCCGAGGACGGTCCGAAGATGTTTCGACTTAAAATCGATTTATTTTGGCTCATTCACCATTGAAACATGACAAATTCTCGTCAGCAAACGGGACGAAATCGATATCTTCGCACGTGAAATCACTGGTGACCCTTGCAATCTGACTCTCAGTAGTGCGATTTATTCACGAATCGCTCTAATTTTTTGTTCGAACATGAACTGAGGTATAAAACGTGGACATCGGACTGCGGATCGGACTATGTATCTGACTATGTATGCAATACGGTCTGGGGTATAAAATACGGGTATGATATTAAAATGCGTACTGACTGCAAAGACAATAAACTGCAAGGCTGACACTCAACGACATGATAGAGTCCAAACTGAAAGTCAAAAATGCAAACTCTGGACAGCTGTTTCGACCTGGTTGGGTCTCGTCAGCAGAGTGTATGCCGCACAGAATAGAACAACTAGCGTGAAGACAGTTGTCTATAAAGTGCTAGCTGGTAATGACGATCCGAGAGGGCTCAAATTCGAAAGCCCGCCCATTGACAACAGCCGCGTGACTATTTAACAATTATTCCACGAGCGCGCGTTGGATATGAGATGGTAGATAGCCAACGAGGCGCGTAGCCCCGAGTTGGCTATAACGATCTCATATCCAACAAGCGCGAGTGGAATAATTGTTTTATTAAAAACGCCCAAAAGAATTGCAAAATTTTAGCTTCCCGCTGTTTTCGTTGACGCGTATCGGCTACGATATTTGTGGTCAATGGTATATGAGCTCATATACCATTGCCTGTTAACCAATCAAAACTCAGCAATTGCAATATACCATTGCTAGTTTTTAATAATGAGTATTATTAAAAACTAGCAATGGTATATTGCAATTGCTGAGTTTTGATTGGTTAACACAAAACGGCTGGAAATCAAGCCTAGGGTAACGAACGAGCAAGTTAAATAAATTGGATTGGATTGTCAGTACATTGTCAATTGGATTGGTCAGTACAAAACACTGACTGTGGAATAAGGACTGTGCAGAAAAATGTTTTTCACCTGTTTGTTTTTTATTTTTAATTTATTTTTATGCAGTGTGTTTCAATGCACGATGTTTTTCAAATTCTCACGTGCCTATCGCGCGGGCCAGACATGATGAAATCAACATCAGGCAGTCACTAACAAGCACGCATAAAGCAGCGTGAAGGAGCTCAGGGAATCCTAGACTGATCTGTGGAGCAGCATTGAAATATTCGCTTCAGAAATGGAAATTTGAAGCGAGAAAAAAAATCAATTTGCCCGTTCCTCACCCTTGGGAAGAAGCTTTCGGCTGTTTTGACTGAAAGACAAACTTACTTTGCCGAGTTACCTCGGAATTTAAACTGCCTTGGTTATCCTTTTATACTCAGTTCGCGTTAATTCGCAGTCAGTACGAAAATGACAAATGAAAGCAAGGGACCGTGGACGAAAATGCTGCTGGTGTACGTAGGAGCTACTGACAGCTCTAATCAGCCAAAAATAAAATACAAAGACAATAAACTGCAAGGCTGACACTACGTAGAAATGAAAAGCCTTGACGGGACAACGACATGATAGAGTCCAAACTGAAAGTCAAAAATGCAAACTCTGGACAGCTGTTTCGACCTGGTTGGGTCTCGTCAGCAGAGTGTATGCCGCACAGAATAGAACAACTAGCGTGAAGACAGTTGTCTATAAAGTGCTAGCACTTATTTTTGGCTGATTAGAGCTGTCAGTAGCTCCTACGTACACCAGCAGCATTTTCGTCCGCGGTCCCTTGCTTTCATTTGTCATTTTCGTACTGACTGCGAATTAACGCGAACTGAGTATAAAAGGATAACCAAGGCAGTTTAAATTCCGAGGTAACTCGGCAAAGTAAGTTTGTCTTTCAGTCAAAACAGCCGAAAGCTTCTTCCCAAGGGTGAGGAACGGGCAAATTGATTTTTTTCTCGCTTCAAATTTCCATTTCTGAAGCGAATATTTCAATGCTGCTCCACAGATCAGTCTAGGATTCCCTGAGCTCCTTCACGCTGCTTTATGCGTGCTTGTTAGTGACTGCCTGATGTTGATTTCATCATGTCTGGCCCGCGCGATAGGCACGTGAGAATTTGAAAAACATCGTGCATTGAAACACACTGCATAAAAATAAATTAAAAATAAAAAACAAACAGGTGAAAAACATTTTTCTGCACAGTCCTTATTCCACAGTCAGTGTTTTGTACTGACCAATCCAATTGACAATGTACTGACAATCCAATCCAATTTATTTAACTTGCTCGTTCGTTACCCTAGGCTTGATTTCCAGCCGTTTTGTAAGACTACGTTCCTTGGGAGGAGAATGGCACACCGGACTCCAAGAATGGATGGAGATCGAGCCAATCGTTACCCGGATTCCAGGTGTTTTCCGCAAGTCCATTCCATGCCAGGTTACTAAGCACTATGAATTTGTGTCAGAATTTACCAAGCAAACATCAATCGCCTCTGCAACTTAGTTCCATGGCCTTGTCTGACGAATAAACGAACCATAACAAAGCCTCGAGACGACAGAAGTCAGTGGGAATAGCCGAACATTTAACAAACTTATGAACATGACATCAGCGGTGCCAGTTTATTCCGTGCCTACAGTGCCGACTTTCTAGCGAGCTTATACAAGACCCATACAGCCCATTTATAGATGTTTGAAAGCTTTTTAGGAATCAAGTTCAAGTATTCAGGGATAAAAGAAAGCATTCTTCTAATCAACGGGAAACATTTTGCTTTGACTTGATGTCCTTTGATGGCCACGCTGTAAGCTTCGTGTTCAACTGTTGTCACGCAATCTCCAGCATAATCGTAATTGCCGTACTTTTTCAGCATTTCTGTCTCTCGCTCAAAATGAATATGTTTTACGGGGTAAAGAAAAATGGCAAGCCTGGAAAAAAAGTTGTTGATTGTATACAGCTGTTAGGGGACGTTTACACGGCCAAATCCGGATCAACCGATCGAGAGTAGCAGGATTTGCTTGGGTAAATGAAAGTCGTGGAAGTGGTAAAACAGTGAACCGTTAAAAGAATTCAAATTCGCTGGCCCAATTTTAACACTGGCTTAAAACATTCTCCTACATGTGGTGAGTAACTTGCAATAAGTTTGATATTTGTATCTTCCCGGACCCTCGAGAAACAGGAATTTTAAAATGCCTAGTTTTGCGACTTTTGAAAACGTCGCGAAGTATGCCTTCTAAGATTGCATGCAGAACTTGAATGATGTATAGTAAACATTTGTTCTTGTATGCATTTAAACCACCAAAGGATAAGGGTTATGTTGATGTAAAATTAAATCTGTTGCTTGAAAAAGTTCCGAGATACATACTGCTAAAGTTGGCCCAAAATCACAACTTTTGTCACGCCACTGGGGCAATTTTTTTTTGGGGGGGGGGGGGGGGGGGGTGATCTGATCTCCGAAACAATGAAGTCAATCAACAAAAAAATGTTGCCATGGTTACTTGTTGGGTAAGACCTGTATGCAACATAAATATGGCGGAGATCGGCCGACCCCCTTCTTCCGACATTTTTGGATTTTGCCCGGATTACTCAGTCAGAGACTCTTATAGTCCATGGGCCCAGACCCCAAAATTAAGCATTTGTTACCATTCGGAGGGACAAATGCTATCCTATATTTTTCGAATCCTTGAACATTCTAGTTCATTTTGATATGTGATAGCAATTCCAAAAGAGTAACTTACTTGCTTAAATCACGTGATTTCTGACGTCATCTTTTCAAAATCAATGTTGCATTTTAATGCTCGAAGGGTAATGAAAAATCACTTTATCGAAATTTCAAACACGTAAATATGTGAGAAAGGCCCGACAAAGTACAGTAAAGCAGCTGATGCTAGCCAACGGCTTTTGCCGCACTTAAGGGTTTTTCTCTGTATGGTTTCCATGGCAACAAAGCCGGATTGCAATATAGACCTCTTATATATCGAGACTGATGTCATTGAAATTACAAATCTTGCCAGTGTATTTAATAAACTTTTTCTTTTTACATGTTCTTGCTATAAAGAACATAAAAATCTTGTAAATTTGATATCGATTCAGTGCTCTGTTTAGAGGATAAAGCATTTTTGACATTTGCGATGTCCTGGATGAACGTGTTTCTTAATTGCCACAAAAACGTGTATTCCGGCTTCATTGTGTTGTTCAATTACAGACACGACATCAATTACAAAGTAAAATCTAAAATAATGTTTAAGTGAAGATGAATAATATTAATGGCAGACTTTTCTCGACTGATTTATACATTTCTTTGGCCCAAATAAAAGAGGGAAACAAACATTGTGGCTGCATACTCAACACTGTTTTGTCTCACAATTATTAATTTTTCTTAAGAACTCGGTTGTAAAGAATGCCACAGAGCTTTAATTTGGCCTCCTCTTTTTACCAATTCCTCTCTACACCCAGGTGTATAAATGGTACTGGCGAAGTTATTGCACGGGGGGAGGGGGGGGGGGAAGCCCTGCGATGGATTAGCATCCCATCCGGGGGGGAGATTAGCAATAGTGCTAGTCGCTTAATGCTACACATACTGGGATAAGCTCCGGCCTGATGGGTCACTTGGCTCAAGCACAAACTTTTCTTCTTACCATAAACCCATAGTTTTCAAGGACGTTTTTCATACGAACAAATGTTATGACCATGTTATGACGGGTCTATTAGTTCGACAAGAAATGATAAAAGTTGTTTTCAGTGAACGCAAGGAAACTGGATACAACTCGAGATCATTATTAGACAGAAGAGAACAGCTCAACTCAGAAGAAAACACCACAATTCAAGTCGACACGAGCAACTTAGAGCGTGTTTGTCAAACTTTCGAAACCTGTGAAATGTGGTAGTCTAACCCACAAAATATTCGGAACGAGACGGCATTTAGGCTTGCTCCCTTTCTGAAATTAAAACATCATAGAACTTAAAGCTGTCTAGTCTGTTCGTACTCAACTTCATTCCGTTCTTAAAATAAATTAATTGACGTCTTTTAAAAGAAATCTTCCGAAGAGCTCGTGAAGAACTTCGAAAATTGTGGCCAGGGGTTTGAACCTCGCGCCTCCCGTTACTCCTGCTTCCCGTACCATTTACTTCCGCCTCCCGCCCCTTTCCGTAGCCGTTCCCTAATCTTTGTCTTTTATCTATTCCGAAATATAATGAAATGTTGCGAAAGTTTACTCGTTTTCTCCCAGTTAATAATCCCGCTTCCCGCCCTCTCTCCTCCCGCTTCCCGCCCCTTAATTTTCTCCCAGGCTCCCGCCCCCTGTCCCCCTTCGCGGGGGGAGTTGGGTTCCAAAGTGTCAGGCTTGGACAAATTGCTTGGACAGCGATACCACTGACCCTGTGAGACACTTCAGAAAGGCAAGAGAGGTGTTACCCTGAGGAAGTGGTTTTTCATTTTCTTGGGTCGAAAGGGACTGCATTTGTAGAGACAAAGTGCCGTTTTAATTTCTTAATTGCGAGAAGGACTTGTAGCTCCCTCCTGGGGCGGTATACACTTCTAATTACCACAATGTAACGCAAGTTCTTCTAAAACATATACTGCATTTTTACACAGCTCTCGAGCATTTTTTAAAAGTGTCACTGCTGATGAGCTGAGAATGCTAGTGAATAGGCTGTGTGGTCATGTTATTTGAACAGCTTCTTGTGAAATAATTGAGTATAAAAATAACTAGCTTCCTTAATTTCATCGATACTGTTGCATTACGTGCTGCTCCCTTATTGTGTTAATTGATGTTAAAGAATATGTTGTATTTCTGGCCAGCTGTAGTCAATTACAAACAGTTCGAGGAGAGTTTAAGGCCTTTTACGTGGCCAAGCGCGAAAAGGAGAGATAATGTTGTAAGAATGTCGATTGTTTCGTCTGCTCGAAAATTTGAATGGCTCTATATTTTTGGAACGTTTCATATATATGCTTTTCTAATTACAATTTTTTTCAAATCGTTGATTGTGTTTTCGCATTTGAAGATCTTCTTTTTTGGCGGGGTTTTAACCACCTCGCGTCTATTTCGGAGCTTATCTAATTCCCGCTTTGACGGCAACATTTGCGGTGATGAAACGTACACGGAATTTCCTTTTCTCCAGCAATGTTGAGGACTGATTTCAATTCTCCATCTATTTTGGTGCTTTTAAATCGTCGCTGTTGTCATCACTGCAATAAATGACATGAAAGGGGTTGATTTTTCACCCAACTGAAGCTGAATGGTGTTTCTCCGATGTACAGAGGATTTTAAGGTCAAAGTTGAGATGCGGTGATTACCGCCTTCAAAGAACGCATCTGTCTGCCGTATTTTACGACGCATTTTTATCATTTTGGTCAGTGACGACTCTTCCATGGTTATTTTGACATTCTTTGAGCTCACCACGAGTTCCCCACCTCACCAACCGGGTTCCTTTCGCTGTTTTGCGCACCTGCCCTCGCATTAGCCAATCTCAAACTTGATTACAGGAAATATCTTCTCTATATTACATCTTCTGCCGTAAATACCCCAAAGAAGTTTTCATGAGTAATGCAGGAGACATATTGACTGAATCCTTTAGGAAACATCGCCTCGAGGTGCGATACCACAACAGAGACTCCATGTACATCTGATGCAACATTTCGATGATAATGAATGCCTCAGCCCATTCAATTCAAGACGTCCTTGTTCCATGGTGCAATTAGGCTCGATTACCAGCCGCTGTTCGGGAAATGAGCCCGGGGACGAAAGACCGAACACGAGAGGACGGCGGAAATCGAGCCTATGGTGCAATCAGGTTTAGTAATGAAGTATTTCCGGACAGCGCAATGAAATATCGTTTAATTTAGAACACTTGTTTCTCTTGGCAACAAACACGTACGAT
This sequence comes from Meandrina meandrites, assembly GCA_963693305.1. Classification (NCBI taxonomy): domain Eukaryota; kingdom Metazoa; phylum Cnidaria; class Anthozoa; order Scleractinia; family Meandrinidae; genus Meandrina; species Meandrina meandrites. The sequence continues at coordinate 19,161,176 of OY855911.1, read as the reverse complement.
TCCTTTTTTCTGTCATCTTTCTGTTCAACACGCGCACGTGCCATCTTGGAGGGCATCTTGGCGCGCGCAATTTTTTTTAATTATTTGCGTACGACTGTAGAGAACAAACTGTGTTTTCCAACATAGTTGTTGGATTTTCCACAAAAAGGCAGTAGTGCACAAACATCGGAAAACCAGTACCGAGCTAAATAACGTCTACGAAACAAATGTTTATTTCGAAAATCAGAACAATATTGATACCCTTTCGCGCGTGGAAAAAACATATTCTGGACTGATATTGTAAGTTAATTATATAAATAATTCTCTTTTAGATTCCGTCAAAATTGCCAAATATAGTTTTCTAAAGTTTTAAATTTAGAGATTTCTTTTGCCTTTGCTGGGGATTTAAATCGATAGTTAAGACCAAAATAACCGTGCACCTTAGTACGGCCGCCATCTTGGATTTACCCAGAATGCAATTCAGGACCTTCAAACAGTATTTTGTTCTGTTTAAGTTATTAATTCAAACTTTTACCATTTTATTGTGTGAACTAGTTAATAATCATGTTTCCAATACTGCAAGATGAAATTGAGCAAAAATAGACCATAATAGGAGTTGTAAATTCTATCTCAATTTTAGCCTCGTTTTCATGCAGATGGAGAATTTTATACCCTTAAAAAATCCTACTAAGCTACTCTTTCGTGATTGCTATCAGCTCAATTTTGAAACTCCTTCAGATGAACTTTAATCTGATACCACTCACAATTTGTCCCTTTGAATGGTAACGAAATCTGCTCGGGCCCATGGACTATTAAGCTTATAATTGACGGGAATATCTGAAAACCGACACAACATCGAATTCGAGTATAAACAGATTGTCACAACAAAATGTGTACATTTACGTTTGTTGACCTTTGTTACCTCATATTTTGAGAAGGCTTGTAAATTCTGCAGGGCAAAGCTTTCAAACCAGCCAAATAACATCGGAGACGAAGCGACGAAAACGGTAGTTTCGTCCAATGTCCGTAATTGTCTCATACCATCGACATACGCATAATCTGAATTATCAGCCAAGATCAATATCTTTCTTCCTTTCGGTGTAGCTTTTAACAGTCTTATATCCGTCACTTCAGTCAACTTGACCGGCTCTGAGCACACTTTTATATCAGCTCAGTTAATTTTCTTGGTCAGGAGCAGGAACAGTAAACAGTGTTTCAGCTCTCGTTGTTTTTGACTCGTACTCCGATATATCATGTTCAGCTCGACTATTATTTCGGGTCTTCCCGTTAAGAGGTTATCCTAAATCACTTGGCATAATTTTTTATGCTGTAGATAAGTAAATAGAGCGACAAATATTCACGAAGATCTATGTTCTCCAGCACGCTTTCCTCCCGTCTTTCAATTCAGCAGTGAACAACGTGGAAACGATTTGCCGCCTTTTCATACAATTGCTTCGTTTAAGTTGAAATCAAATGTCCAGATCATTTTTTTTAACAGGAGAAAAAACTTTTTAAAATAGATTTACCAAAGCCTAAAAGCAGAGCTCCTCGGTTTTTAACTTGACCCTTTATTTAAATCTGAATTTACGGGATGATAAAAAAATATTTAAAAAAACAGAGCTTAAGCCCGTGATCAACTTGAAAACCATCATCTGGTCAGCGGTCAACTTAAAAAAGTGACCTCGATGAGCTTCACATGTGAGCCTGCGATATGGTCACGTGTTCCTTGTCAGCGGATACCCTGTTTTAAGAGCGAGTCTCTCTAATTTTCGACCGGTCGGTTCCGGATCGAAAAATCAAATCGCCTGATTTTTTGTGAGGTGAAAGGCCTTCATGCCAAAGTCACAAAACCACAATCTTTTTGGTTCTTGGCTTAAGGTTTTTTTCCGCTAGAGCTAAAAATAATTTTGACCGAATTTTGCTCGCGCGCGACCGAAAATCAAGACGATTGTTTACCTTTCTTAAGCGATCGGTGCAAAGAAAGGACAAACTGTACCGCCATAATTTTTACATAGAAAGAAAGATCTACTTCTATTGTATGAGCTCTAGGAGTTTCAAGCAATTTGAAGTTAATCTATAGGCATTCTATGATATTACTCACCCCAACGTTAGGAGGCTCGAGGGAGAACCCGAAAATTGGTCATTTTGCGGACCTCTTTTCTCAGCTGCCGGATAAATCATGGCAGTTACATCAATGTAAAGTCTTAACCTTCTCCTACACGAATATGTAAAAAAATATTGTCAATGACGCCTTTCCTGCAAATGTCGAGGGGATAATTTTTGTTATTTTTGAGAAATTATCAAAAACAACAACAAATCGCTAATTGTTTAAAATTTGAATACCTTGGACCAATACTGGTCTTACATCAAGAAAACTAAAGAAAAGTAAACTAAAACATTAGGGAATAGAAATAAAAAGCCATATTCAATAGTGTTTTCAATTTTTAGTTCGCCGTTTCATTTTATTGGGAGGAGAGTGATCATCGGCTCATTAAATATTCACCGAACAGTGAAATTCGATCCAAACCAGAACTGTCAAATTTCATATCGCACCGGCCGTCTTAATTTCATTGAATCTCGTTTCAAATCACATTTGTACACAAAACGAATATCCTGAAAATGCTATTTTGTTGTTGTGTTTAAGTTTAAGGCAAATCTGGGCCCGGTTGTTCGAAAGAGGGTTAACTCCTAACCTCGGGTTAAATCGACTTAACCTCCAGTTAAATTTTATCCGCAGGTTAGTTCTGTTGTTCGAAGGTAAGTTAACACTAACCTCGGGGTAAACAGCGGGTTAATAAATTTAACCCACCTAGCTAGGTGGGTTAACTCACTATCCTCGGGTTAAATAAAGGAAAATTGAAACAATATGGCGAACTTGTTGTTTTTTAATGTCGAGCGAGGACACAGGAGGCCACGAAAATTTCGTCTCTCAAATAATTCTTTAATCGATGACTACACTGACGAAGAGTTGCGAGCTCGATACAGATTTGGTAGACAGTCGATTTTGTACATAACAAACCTTCTAGCTCGAGATCTTCGTAGAAGCACAGCACGAAACCACGCTCTCACACCACTTCACCAAGTACTTATCGCACTGAGATTTTTCGCCAGTGGAAGTTTTCTGCAAGTAATTGGGGACACTGTGGGCGTAGATAAGTCAACCGTGTCACGGGCTGTTTCAGATGTCGCTCGAGCGTTAGCAGCAAAGCAAGAAATGTTTATCAAATGGCCTACGACGAATGCTGAACTTGTAGAAAACAAAAACGCTTTTTATCGTCGCGGTGGATTTCCAACTGTCATTGGATTTTTCTTGCCTTTTTGCGTGGCGCTTCTGCCAAAACGACAATTTCGGGGGAAGCCATTTCGTTGTCAAAACAAACGAAGAGTATTATGGGATGCAATCCGCGGGTTAGCCGCGTTTAACCCGAGGTTAACTAACCTGACCACTAACCGCGCTTTGAGCAACGCTCTTTTAACTCCGGGTTAACAAACCTACGGTTAAGAAATTTAACCTGGGGTTAAGGTCTAACCCAAGGTTAATTTAACCCTCTTTCGAACAACCGGGCCCTGAGCTTTAAATACGCACTTAGAATACAAACGGAGTTCACTCACGATTTACTCGACCACTGTCAACACTGAATCGAAATTCATTTTCTCTGATTGTTGGACCATTATTTGACTTAGTTTACTTGAGTTCCAAAAGGCTTTTCCCCTTTTTCTTTTGACTTTTTCTGTTGGTGATGCATTTAAATGACCGGTACAATTAGGAGCTTTGATTCAATCAACGAGCGGCCAGTCCGGTTCTGGCCCTATCTGTCACGCAACGCTAAGGGGTGAAACAAGACCACTCTTGCAATTGAAGCTCATTGAGAATATCAGTTTTCATCATCGTTTAAAATGTTGCCTCGAATACTTAGAACAAAGCTGTCTAGAAAATATTGTAGAAGTGCACAGGACAGAAAAACACTAATTTTGCTTGTTAAATTTGTAATTATTTGGTGTAGTCAGAGCTATGAATGTACTGCGGAAATTTGGATGTTGTGTGCATTTTGGAACAAGGATTGCATATTATAAGGGACAAATATAAAGAGGGTATAGAAAGTTTGAGAAGTCTGAAGAGATGAGTGGTGGTGGAGTGTGCTTGTAGTGTAGTATGTTGCAAGTTTTGTGAGATAGATATTCAACACCTTTTTGGGTATAATTCAGAATAGCCAGCCATATTTGCAAGAGATGAAAATGTTGCTTATACAGTCTTGAAGTCATAATAAGATTATCCAAAAAGTAAATAACTGTTAGCAGTGCCAAAGCAAGAAATGTAATGCTGGGCAATGAAGCTTTTTCGTACTTTTGCTCTATCCGTTGGTTGATGCTATGTGTAATACTATGACTGACATAACTATTATTTTAACTGTGTTTAATGGACCGGTCATTATTTATCGTCTGGAGCGGGGTGGGGGGGGGGGGGGGGGGGGGGGGGGGGGCGTGGTGCGGGGGATTTTTGTTGCTCTCCCCATAAAGTATATAGCATTTGAATTATCCCCCCTCGTTGGAAGCTTTCATGATCCCCGCCCCCTCCTTTCCAAGCCACCACAAAATATCAAGTTCATTGCAAATGCGGATGGTAGTAAACTGTCAAGGATGCCTTGAATTGCGCAGCCGATTTGTTATCATTCACCGACAGCAATCGAAAGGTTCTATATCATGATGTAGAGAACACCATACCAAAAAACTGTTCGCAAGTGATGAACTGGAATATTTTCAGAAAGCTCAAGAGCGAGTAATGGGGCTCTACGAAGAACTGCAGAGAGCCTCAAATAAGTTGACAACATCTCTAATGAATTGAACCTGAAGAGGAAGTTTCTATTTCGCATGGAGAAAGATCAACAATCGTGATTGTTGTTGTTGTTGTTGTTGTTTTCAATAATATCGCACCGTTCGGCCGCGTTGAACAAACGTTTCCACTAGCTCTTATTAAAATGCCTCTTTAAATAATTTGACACATGGAACTTTAACATTTGAATTACAGAACTTAAACAATGTCAAGCCATTGCACAACGATTATTTATGTGATGAGATCGTGCCTGGATAAGAGCACGCAAAAGCCAAAACATAATAATAGCATAAAAGGAGGCGATCAATTGGCACGGTTCAAGTTATTTACGGCGATCCCACCGCCACATGAAATTCTCAGACTTTTTTTCTGGTTCCCTCCCCCCCCCCCCCCCCCCCCCCCCACACCCTCTTAATCCCTGTCAATTACGGCTGATCCCCCCTTCGTTCTTCAGAAAACTATGTGGTCCCCTCCAACATCCTCCAGTTTTCGTCTTGATTATTCAATAACAATTTATTTTGACCTACTCAGTGCGTGATCCAAACTTGGGTACAATTAAGGTGGTGGTATTGAAAAAATAACCGCTAATGCTGTCATAAAATAGCACTGCCTTGGTCCTTCGATCATCAAAAAACCGGTTATTTCATCTACTTATTTGCTTACAAGCTGGTGGCCAAAAACTTAAAAGTTACCTTACTGAACGATTAAATCGCCTCCTAGCCGGCGTAGCTGGCGGGATTTCGCGAGCGAGTGCTTTTTTTAGCGGCCGCATGCTCTGGTATTGCCCGCCAAGCAGCGAGGGGTTTGGTGAGGAGTCAAGTTGAGATCACTCGCGACTCGGCCGCTAAGCGACGCGGGCTTCACCCGCACGAGAAAAATTCACTGTGCCCACTAATCCCACCAGCTGCGCAGGCTAATCGCCTCCCTCACTATCCCCTCCATGGGATCCGCCAATGCTACCAATTAGCTGCAACTTCAAATCAGGCAGGATCACCCGGGATAACGCAACAGCTGTTAAATATCGCTTTGTTTTAAAACAAGTCCCACCAAATAGGAACTTTCAAAAATAACCCAATATCTGTATAAATACAAATGCTGTCGGTGAGATATAGATACGCGATTCCATTCCTATTTGCAGGAGTGTCCCCAAGGATACTTACTTGTTTATTTAATTTGTTTCATCAGTACTTATCCAGTGGATAGGGTTATCCACTGTTTGAAAAACTAGGCCCAGACTTATAAGATATATTTACTGGGGGAGGGGATCTCCCTATAGTCACTATAGTAAAGTACGTTCTATTTTATAAGAATCGTTTTTATAAGAACGTCGAGGCTGAAAAAGGACAAAAATTAAAAACATCCTTAGAACGTACCCAAGGCTGAAATTTGGCTACGAACAAATTTTATACTTTCCTATTCGTTGTAAGTGACAAATATGTGTATATACTAAATGAAGAATCGTCGCGAATCTTTAATGAAATAAGACCTAGAACAAACATTGTATTCACCCATGAACGTGACGTGAACATGTACATATCAGTTTAAATAAAACTATTTTCACAGGGGTGGATCTAGGGGAGGGTGCAGGCGGTGTGGGGAGGCTTTCTAATACAGTGGAACCCCGCATTACGGCCACCTCGTTATTACGGCCACTTTTTTTTTGTCCCGGCGAAACGCCCATATATTTCCTTATAATAAAACCTCGTTTATGCGGCCACCCCGTTAATACGGCCAACGGCCACATTCTGAAATCCCAACCTGTATAATCCTTTATAATTTCACCCCGTTAATACGGCCACTCGAACCAAATGCCACTTATAATTGACCAAACAAAACAAATACAGTACTTGAGAAACAATATTGAACGATACTATTTTATTCAAAACCCCTGTAACTTGTCATGTCATTGACGTCTGTGGTTTTGTGGTTAACTAGTCATCAATTGTAACCAATCAAACAATAATTTAAAAGAAAATGAATAGACAGTAATATTCCCTTAGCTAAATTACAAAGCGATTAAGTAACTGTGTGTGTAATAAAGCAAATAAATACAAGTTGCGGCTTTCTCTCTTAAGTAGACCAGTCATGAAATTTAACCCAGCCCCGTTAATACGGCCAAATTTCCATGGCCCGTTGGTGGCCATATTAACGGGGTTCCACTGTACACCTGGCATTCTGCAAACAAAAAAAATATGCACCCCTCCTTAGAAAAATCCTGGGTCTGCTCCTGTTTAAAAACATTTTAGGCTTAAATCATCGAAAACGTTCGGACAAAAATGAGAAGTTCTCTCCCAGAAGGGATACCTTTTTTAGGCTGCAGCTTTATAAAAAAGGTAAGGTTTTTTTATGAGTTGAAGTAGACAAAAATATAAAATTTAGGTATTTGAAAGGACCTTTCAAAAATATCTCGAACACAGCCACCGAAAGGGAAAACGTGAATTTAAGTGACATTTTAAGAGGTCCAAAGAAGGGATAGGAGATAGAAGAAGTTGACCCCAACTTAAGAGCACCTGGTGTACCCCCGTTTTAAGTATTTTAAGGGGATTGGACCTCATGTGCAAGAAAATTATGAGTACTCCCTAACCCTGGGCAATTTCACCGCTGGGTGACAGATAGGGCCAGAACCGGACTGGTAGTTCGTTCATTGAATCTAAACTCCAAATTGCACCGGTCATTTAAATGCATCACCAACAGAAAAAGTCAAAAGAAAAAGGGGAAAAGCCTTTTGGAACTCAGGTAAACTAAGTCAACGAAGAGTGCTGTCTTAGAGAGAGCAGGCATCCCTTCCATATATACCCTTCTTCGCCAAAGACGTCTGCGGTGGATTGGCCATGTACATCGAATGGATGAGGGCCGCATTCCCAAGCAACTCTTGTACGGAGAACTAGCACAAGGAAAAAGACCAGTTTGACGACCCAAGCTCCGTTTCAAGGATGTGGTTAAGAGGGACATGCAGGCCATTGGTCTTCCAATCGATTCGTGGGAGACTCTTGCCAGTGATAGGAGTGCGTGGAAAACAAATTGTGCCAAAGCCCTACAAGAGGGAGAAAAGCTTCTACATATCACAGTGGATACCAGGAGAGAACGTCAGAAGGCCAGGGCCCTTGCTCCACCCACTAATTCCACCTATGTCTGTGGTTCTTGCCACCGCATCTGCCGATCAAGAATTGGACTCCAAAGCCATCTCAGAAAATGTTTAAGGAAATGTACAATTACGAACTCATGCTAAAATTATGGACGAGAATGTCCGATAATGCCAATATAATGCCAATACAAAACTAAGTCAATTTATAGTCCAACAATCAGAGAAAATGAATTTCGATTCAGTGTTCGATTCAGTGTATTCTAAGTGCGTATTCAAAGCTCAGATTTGGCTTAAACTTAAACACAACAACAAAAAACAAAATAGCATTTTCAGGATATTCGTTTTGTGTACAAATGTGATTTGAAACGAGATTCAATGAAATTAAGACGGCCAGTGCGATATGAAATTTGACAGTTCTGGTTTGGACCGAATTTCACTGTTCGGTGAATATTTAATGAGCCGATGATCACTCTCCTCCCAATAAAATGAAACGGCGAACTAAAAATTGAAAACACTATTGAATATGGCTTTTTATTTCTATTCCCTAATGTTTTAGTTTACTTTTCTTTAGTTTTCTTGATGTAAGACCGGTATTGGTCCAAGGTATTCAAATTTTAAACAATTAGCGATTTGTTGTTGTTTTTGATAATTTCTCAAAATTAGGAAAAATTATTTCCTCGACGTTTACAGGAAAGGCGTCATAGACAATATTTTTTTTTAAATATTCGTGTAGGGGAAGGTTAAGGCTTTACATTGATGTAACTGCCATGTTTTGATTTTATCCGCCAGCTGAGAAAAGAGGCCCACAAAATGACCAATTTTCGGGTTCTCCGTCGAGCCTCCTAACATAGGCGTGAGTAATATCATAGAATGCCAATAGATAACTTCAAATTGCTTGAAACTCCTAGAGCTCATAAAATAGAAGTAGATCTTTCTTGCTTTCTTGCTATGTAAAACTTATGGCGGTACAGTTTGTCCTTGCTTTGCACCGATCGCTTAAAAAAGGTAAACAATCGTCTTGATTTTCGGTCGCGCGCGAGCAAAATTCGGTCAAAATTATGTTTAGCTCTAGCGGAAAAAACCTTAAGCCAAGAACCAAAAAGATTGTGGTTTTGTGACTTTGGCATGAAGGCCTTTCACCTCACAAAAAATCACGCGATTTGATTTTTCGATCCGGAACCGACCGGTCGAAAATTAGAGAGACTCCGTCTTAACAGCTGTCAATTGATCATAACATGGATGTCAAAGTTGTGAGCTCCATTTACGTACGTACGTAGGGATAAGTAGAGTTGGCATTCATCTGCTTCCCATCTTCCTCAGTTTATTATTCACCCCCCCCCCCCCCCCCCCCCCTCGACCACACCCCCGGTCGGGCTGCCTTGGGACTCCACTTTCCCCTCCCCGAGAGTCTCTACGCGCGGGCGGACGGGCGGGCGTACGCAACCAAATTTTTTCGGCCCCATATGTTTACCAAAAATCCTTACCTTGGGTGCTCCGCTGGGGCACTTCGCGCGCTGGAGCTCCGCCATTACTCTGTATATTAAGGGGGGGGGGGGGGGGGGGGGGGGACTCTTAACTACAGATCCAGAGCAGTTGCTAAGGGATTGCTGAAGACTGTATTTTTAAGCAAGCGATTTTGAAGCTTTCTGTAGCGCTAAATGATGAATTTTATTTGGGGGTATACCTGCTTTGAAGAATATATCATTGCGCGTGCGAAATTAGTACCAGTCCCAAACCGCGCGTTCAAATTTAAAATCCCTAAAACTCCAGTAAAACAAGGTAAAGTTCGGATTTCTTTTACGAATCAGAGATAACGTAACCGTCTTTATAATCTGACGTATGCTTTTACCGTTTATATGAAAATAGGAAACGCTACTGATGAAAGTCGGTAAATACGAGTGTTAAAGTGTTTATTACGCCATAACTCTTATAATAATGCGAATTTCATAAAAAAAAAAACGATACGTCTCATTACGCATGTGGACGTTCTTTATCTATTAACGCTAATTTAAATTTTAAAATCTACCCGCCGTTTGGGTTTTGGGTTTTTTTCTATTCTGGTCACGTGACGCGTTAAATATGGCCCTGATTTGAAACTCTTGGAGGAATCTTCAATAGAAAAAACCCATGTAAAAAGGCTATCCATATGAGGTCTGATTTCCAAAATATGGCAATTAGAAACCTGCCTTAGAAACAAATTGGTAGTTAAGAGTCACCCCCCTCCCCCCTTAATGCTACATTAAACTCATCACCAATACATGAGCTTTATGAGAATGTAGATGTACAGTGTATGTATTCAGACATACAAAATACTGCAACTGCAAACCAACTCACACTGCCCTTTTACAAAATTTCAAATTGTACTATAAAAGAATATAATATTTAAGAAATAGAAAACATGTACTGTGTTTCTTTCTAGTTATAGGAAGATGAGTGGAAGTTTGGGAGAACGAGAAATGCCGTTAGAGCACGAGCCGATAGGCGGGTGTTTCCACAGCTTTTAGAGTTCTCCCAAACTTTCACGAGTGTTTCTATAACTCGATAGAAACACGAAAAATAAGTTTTCTATTTCTTTTAGAAAACACCTCGACAAAAAAAACGAAAACAACTTGTTAACTTTAACGATCAAAATGTAAATTCCCTTTGCTTGCACCGTCATCACGTCAACAGCTTGTGCTACTTAGTTCTGTGTTTCTATCGAATTATAGAAACACGATTTTTAACCAACCAGCGCGCATATTTTCTTAGGACTCTTTTCTACATATATTTACCAACTAGCGACTTTGACTTCAATCTTCACAGACTTGAGATAAATAATACTGTTTAAAAATGACAACATTACAGTTATGGACACAATGGACTTACACTGTACATCAATGGTTGCTGTCTCTGATGCATTGCCACACTCATTACTGGCTTCACACCTGTATTCTCCAGCTTCACTTCTGTTGATATGTGTGAGAACCAACTCACTTCCATCAATACGCTGACCATCAAACTTGATCCAAGACACCATTGGTGGAGAAGTTCCTGATGCTTGACATGACAGAGTCACATTATTACCTTCGGTTACTGTCTTATTCTGTATTGGTTGTATGGATGAAGGCACTGCAATAAAATCAAACATAATTAACCAAACTGGCATCCTTCAAGATATAAAAAGCATATAATTTAAAACGTTGTATTTAGCATGACTGTTCAAATAGAGAATAAATTACTGTAGGTTAATTGTGAGCAGTGCTATCAACCTCCACCCTTGGCTTGATCAAAATGTGCATGGATGAGCCATTTGCAAGGAAAGCTGTTCTGCAAGTACACTGAACAATGTAATTATTATTTAAATCACCATTAAAAAAATTACGGTACCAAAATTAATCCAATGATATTCCCCAACTGATATTCCCCAGTTTTCGAGCTTTGCGATTTTTGTTCGTACGTTTGGTTTTCATCTTGAGTAAATTGTTAAGATGAACAGGACTAAACATTTTGAACATACTAACAATATTTTGACGTTTAAAAGCTTTGCGGAGAGGTCTACCAAAATGCGGCAATTTGTTAAAATATTTGAAGGGATATAAACACAAGATCCTCCATTCTTTGAAGCTCGCAATTCTCCTCGAGTTTCGCTCTCGGAAACTGTTCGCTTCTCGGACCAGGCGGTGTCCGCGGACAAATATCAGTGTATATTTTCGCGCCAAATGGAGTCTACGATTATGTTACAATGATAACAACCTCGGCTCTCTTCAACTTTTTACCAAAAAGTACCATTTATATATTCCTCACATAATATGCGTAAAATTTCGGACGTACAGTGGTAGCTGATGTATGGCAAAAAAATAGGGAATTTTTTTCCTGAACAGACAACGATACGAACAGAAAGAGATGATAACTGCTTCCTGAGTGACGCATGAGCAGTACACTGTATACTGGACGCTTCAAAGCCTAAGGAGCTGTGTGGAGTTTGGCGTCAGCCTTTAGAAAAAACAAATGTCTTAGTTATTAGCCGCTGCAGTTCTTTTGACGTTTTGGGCCTCGTTAGCATGTTTCGTTAGTACTTCCGTTCATTCATTTAATGCCATGTTAGCGAAACCCAAGAAAGTTGAATCCTCACTTTTTGACTATCTGTTGCTCGGACAATTTTTGTTAGTTTTTTTTCTGTTTACGAAAGGCTAACGCGAAACAGCACACAGGGCTAACGACTGTAAAGTAGTTGGTAGTATATAATTCATCGCACTTGCTCTTTTCATTATTTCTTGCCCCATTCACATAGCATACGCTATTTCTTCCGCTTGCCACATACGCTAGTCTCAACTGTATTCAGTTTAGAAGAAGTATATGGCCATTTTCCTCACCATCGATAATCACAGTAACATTGACACTCGGTTTTCTTCCTATGGTGTTGTGGGCCACACATTTGAAGATGAATACTCCAGTAGGTAATGCCTTGCTCCATCTTCCAGAAGTGTCTAAGATAGCAGTGTCATTCTGGAACAGCTGATATGATATCATAGATGGATTAGCATCAGCTGAGCAGTTCATGCTGATAACATCACCTGGACATGCTTTGTTGTCAACTGCAGAAATTTCCAATTGCACATTCTCTGGTTTGTCTGAGAAAAAGGAGACATGATTCATTAAATTAAGAAGAATAATATGCCGCAATTGATCGATGCACAAATTACAATGCAATTTTCAAAAGGTGGGTTTTGGAGTTTAAGAGCAGGTGTCCACAAAAATCAAACATTGAGTGGCAAACTTCCAAATTTCAAAATCGCTCAAACTTTGGCTGTCAGTAGTCCATAATGAGTTATTCATCGCCATGCAAGTCATTTGTCAAATAACTTTTTCTTTCGGCAGGAAATGACGATCATAAATTTCACGGCCAGACACAGGAAAATTGGACTTGAAAATTCGCGGTTTTTAAGCAAACCTCTTGCCTTTACTTTAAAACCTGAAGACATCCACTTGTTATCAGCTTATTCTACATCTCTTCCAGATTTTGTTCTACAATTTCTATGAAGTTTAAATGAATTCATAACACTAAGAGAGATCTGAAAGAAATCCCACTCTTTCTCTATGGAAATGACAAGGTAAATTTAAGAAACTGTTTGCCATACTACCTTTATATCAAATAAACTGATATTTGGAAATAAATTCACGAAGAAATGTCCTTTCCATTGATGTCACTTTTTGTCTGGGGAAGTTAAACTGTTCTCTCTGAGAAAGCGCTAAAATCACGAAATCAAGCAAATACGAGATTGCGTGACAGACGTGACAAAGGTTGAAATTGCGATTCTCAAATATTTTGGCCCTATAAACTCCATAAAAATAAAAAGATGTTATTGATGCGCCTGAATTTGCCATTCATTAACTTTTTGTAAAAAAAAAAAAAACTGTTTGATTTTTATTAAAGCTTTCCCTCCGTTATGCGTGCAAAGTGCACCCAGTTTATATCATTTCTTTCACTTGGATGTTGTGTTATGTGGATGCCTTTGTGAGCTAATAAATAATTTATTAATGCTATCACTAATTTTAGAAAGTTGCTAATTCTAGTTGCTAGTTCTTAATATGTAATTATTACTATAACTGAACAACTTGTCATCGTTGTAATGGTTGCTAATTCTAAACAAGTTTCCCTCTTGATTTTTGGATTTTCCCACAGCCTTGCCGCATATCTCACGCGCTGTGTAATTACTGCAATGGGGTTATTGTGCTCTCTTCAGAGTATAATGAAAACAGCTGCTCCTGTATAAAAGCTAGTCTTTAATTACTTTGCGCAGTTGGCAAAGGATATTTCGAATCACTGTTCCGGCGGGTCGTTTCCTCCTGAAATATTGAACCACAGAAAGTGAAATCATGCTTAGCTGGCTAGACTGGGTGTTTTCAGAACACGGACACTGGACATAATTTTATTCCTGAGTTAGATCAGGTAAGTTGTGTGTAAAGTAAAAAAAAATATGATTTCAGAACACTGCCTGAAAAGGTTAAATCTGTGGAATTATACAGCATATAGTCCACTTGCAAAGAATTTTTACTGACGTTATTTGTATTTATTTTCAACAAAACTTACAGAATTACCTCAACCTTTTACCTGTATTAATTCCACTCTTTTCCGCACCAAAGAAATAACAAAAGGCAAAGCGTGACTCGAATGTATCTCCGGTTGATTCCACTGATTTGGATATCGCAGCCAATGCAACAAATTTACTGAACGACAAGTTTTGAAGAGTAACAAAGTGTACCCTAAAGCGAAATTGACATTTTAAATACATATGAGCATGACCGGGGGCATCCTCGGAGACCTAGGGGCAGTTAGTCGGGGCAAAACTAAGTAAATCGGGCAGAAATCGTAGCGGCGAAAGTTTAAGAGCCCCTGGGAAACGAGTCTCTCCAGACCATTTCCAAGCAACTCTGTGAATGCTGGCTCCTAATTGAGAATCATTTGTATTATTTTGCCCAATCGGCGAACAGTAACTCCAGAGTCACTTTCTTTTACATTAGAGAACCACAAAAAGTCGGGGAATCATTTCAGATGTCATAAAGGAACATATTTCAAGATCTACCCAGATATCGTCACTTGGACTGATCAGAGGAATCGAAAATAGTGTGGCTTGTTTACCTGTATGCGACACATTGGCGGCCGTTCAGCACACCGTCTTATCTCGTCTGGCACGTGCAGTAAAACAATGTACGCAGCGCGGAGAAATTGCAGTTGACCAAAAAATATTGAGATAAAGAAGTCAGAAAAATGTAAAATCAAACGTAGAAACCAGTAGTAAACTTAGACCTTGAAGCTTACATCAATCACTCATTTAATTTCTTTTTATATATATATATATATTTTTTTATTTTCGGATATTTCGGCCAACTGGAATATTCCCATGTTGCAAAGAAATACACGCAGTGCGGGCCAGGCGAGTATGCCAAACCGCCCTCAATGCACTGCACAGGTAAACAAGACACAATTTATATTTACGATACATCTGATCGGTCCAAACAAAAATTACAGGTGGAGTTTGATATAATTTTCTTTCTGACATCCGAAATGACTTCCGACATTTTTCGGCTATCATACGTAATTAAAATAAAATATGGCCGATACAATAACCGCCTTGTAAGGACACACGAAAGTGACTCTGAAGTTACTATTCGCTGATCGGGCAAAATAATACAAAGGATTTTTTTGCCCAATCAGGAGCAAGCATTCGCAGAGCCGCTTGGGAATGGTCTGGAGAGACTCGTTTCCCAGGGGCTCTTACACCTTTATAGAAAACTTTTGCCGCTACAATTTCTGCCCGGTTTACTTCGTTTCGCCCCCACTTACTGCCCCTGGCTCTCCAAGGATGGAATGGAGGAAGCTGCTTGTCCAACCTTCCGCTTAATTCTTTGCAACCATTATGATACGTGGACATGGTATACCAAGTAAGGCTGACGCTTGCGTTGTAGCGACATAGCTAGCGTACAGGCCAGTACAAAAATTAGCCAGGGCTGGCCGGCAATATTTTCAGCAACGTATTTTTAAAATGTGCAAGTAAAACAATTCAGGTTGAGCACTTTTAAGAAAGATGAAATGGACATCAATTCAGTTTTAACGTATCACTTACCGGTAATATATCTCGCAACTACCCTTTCATAATGAGATCAAGGCTTATCTCACGGGTGAAAACTTGGGAGCCAAGTGACAGCAAAATCGTTCGTCAATTTAGGAATGAGTGAGAATTAGTGCCATTCTCTATTGTAAAATGTTAGAAGTTAGGTGATGTCAAAATGCAATTAAAATCGACAAAAGTAAAGGAAAACAGTCACGTTTTCAAAGGTCTTTATCTGGAGAAAAAAAGAAAACCTTCCCCGAGGAAGCATACTCCCGGATCCCCGAAAGGACGCTCGGTTAAACAGGCCTACAACTCTTGAAAAAGCTGGCTATGTAACGCCCCTGATAGCTCTTTGCGTGTCACTCATAACATGAATAAATTATAAATAAACTAATATTTGATTATTTCGCGTGCCACTCGGGTAACATGAATAAATTAATAAGCAAATGTTTGATCCACAACTGTTTGGTCCTTTGAGCGAAAACGATCATACGTCGGGCAAAAAAAAACACTGAATACTTTTCAGTGAGAATCATATTAATCAGTTGGAAACCAAAGATAACACAACACACAGGGGTTTCCCAGAAATTTTTACATAAGACCAAAGAAGTTTATTTAAAATATCATTAAGGGGGCTTTGGCACTGGCAGATTGAAAGTTGATTTGATTTTTGCAGGTTCAGGATACATCTGCCATATCAAAAGATGTCTCATAATTACAGTCAGATGGAAAAATCCATCTTTGCTCTCAAACTTCAGTTGTAGGGTTTTGTCTACCCTCTGAATCGATATAGATATATAGTCGGTGGCTCCCTTGTTACACCATTAATGATCATGGAAAGTGGCTCCCAACTGAAAGATTGTTTAACTGACCTCGAATGGTAGAAAGCAACGAAACTACGTAAGTTTACCATTTCATGCAAATAGCATGGATATCCAAAGAATTTCGTGCTCCCCAACTTACCCAACACCTGGAACAGGCGTAAGATGTATAACTACAGGTATATTACAAAGTGTAATAAACCATTTTCTTGTCTCACGCTACCAGTAACAGAAGGGAAGGCCCCTTCTTTGAGTTTGTTTTGGAAAGGATACTTTGTTTGTTACGCTAAAACTTCCAGTGGCTATTTATCAGTCCCCCAGTGGACATTTAAATGTCTTGACTGTGTATACATAACTTCTACCACCACTGTGGAGTATGAATTTGCTTATACATGGGTACGGTCGGTAGATTGATATAATAAGCAGAAACGTAGATTCTCAAAAGGAAATGATGTTTTTAATGAACAGCAATGGAATCGTTTTATTTTATCACGTTTTGGCTAAAATATCCGAAAATCACAATTTCCACCTTTGTCACGTCTGTCACGTAATCTCTTATTTGCTTGATTTCGTGATTTTTAGCGCTTTCTCAGAGAGAACGATTTAATATCCGCAGACAAAAAGTGACATCAATTGAAAGGCCTTTTCTTCCTGACTTTATTTCCAAAATATCAGTTTATTTGATATAAAGGTAGTACGGTAAATAATTTCTTAAATTTACCTTGTCATTTCCATTGAGAAAGAGTAGGATTTCATTCAGATTTCTCTTAGTGTCATGAACTTATTTAAACTTCATAGAAATTATAGAATAAAATCTGGAAAAGATGTAAAATAAGCGGATAACAAGTCGATGTCTTCAGATTTTATAGTAAAGGTAAGAGGTTTGCTTAAAAATCGCTAATTTTCAAGTCGAATTTTCCCGTGTCTGGCCGTGAAATTTATGATCGTCATTTCCTGCCGAAAGAAAAAGTCATTTGACAAATGAATTACATGGCGATGAATAACTCATTATGGACTACTAACAGTCAGAGTTTGAGCAATTTTGAGTTTTCACATTTTTACCGCTATTTTCCGATTCTTTTTGATTCTTGCAGACATTCACTCTTAAGGTCATTAACAGTATTGCGCATCATTACTGCTTCATTAGCGAGCACATTAAAAGGTGTCGGCTTTTTACTGGAGCGCCAGAGGGGTTAAGAGTGAATGTCAGTAAGAATCAAAGAAAATCAAAAAAATGTGGCCACGGTCAAAAAATCGATTTTGCTCATACTTTGTCAGTTTGAAGGGCTAGGTAAGTAACTGAAAGATATGCAGTTAGTTTTTTGAAATATTCAATATAAGAGGAGAAATCCACGAATAACGGTCATCGTACCTGAATCTCAGATTTCACTTCGCGAGAATTCAAAATTTTACGCTTTTCAGCTTTATGCTGCATAGACGTTTACATTGCTGCGAATCTCTCCCAATTGACTCTTCCTCTGTCAATACATAGTAATTATTTTAACCTCTGGTTATTTCTGAGCGAACTGAGCCTCGCTTAAATAGACACACTTTTCTCATTTAATCGGACGTCCAAAATATCCCAAATTCAGCGAGGTAAAAGGCTGACCGGGAGTGCTTCAAATCTTCTGATATTGCAACCAAAGAAAGTTCAGTCATTGATTGTTAAGTTTATGGCTTTACATGTGTGGGATCTAGTAGCAGTGTTCTACGAACGTCGATCAAAACTCGATAAAATTGCATTTAGAGCGCCTTTGAAATGAACAACTCAATACGTGACACATAACACGCCACAGCAGAATAAATTTATTTTTCGGCCAAAGACAACACAATAAGATCCAGTTCGAAGTTTTTATCGTTTTAAAGGTTAGGAAAAATAGAATTTATTATGAATATTGCCCACACTAGTAGAAAAATGTTTATAATTACACTTAGGCTCTCCATCATTTGTGTCACGCACAAGCGACTTCTTCGTCTTATCGAGCAGTGAATGGCAAACATATTTTAAATTCGTTCACTCGAATAAAGTCATATTTAATATACTTAGTTATTGATGTGCGAGGTTATGCTTTAATAAAAAAGAATTGCCAGTAACTTGCTTTAGAAATAATAAAAAGTCATACGGATGAGAATCTTTGTCGGATTTTTGTGACATGTCCGGCTGCAACGCAGGCTAGCTGTCACTTGCCAATTGCAAAATGTACGGGCATTAATGAAAACCGATAGGCGACAATTACATAAGGTTACAGCGTGCCCAAATTTCTTAAGTCAAATTGATATCAGTATTGAAATTTCTCATCCCATTCCTCAATATTAATTGCAAACAATATCAGATCTTAGATCAGTCCTGCAGCTGGAGCTGTAACTTAAGTTCCACTTAGCGATTTCTGCGCTTTTGATTTTCAACTTGACTTTTTGAGAGACATTTAAAGCTTTTTAGCCATCAGACCCAGTTACTGCCAATACTGCCTCGTGTTTTTTTTTTACGTTTTGATGGTGTCACTTTCAGCTTAATTATTCTATTAAGAACAGCCGCACTCGTGAACAAGCTGTGAGAGACCCTCCATGTCCAATACACCCAAGGTGAGTCGATTCGTCCGAGGTTATTGACGATTCGACTCGAGTCGCGCCGAGTGCATCCCCAAAACCGGAAGTCAACACTTGTGAGACAACGATAACATGAACCTTCCTCGTTCTTAAAACGTGACGTTGAAGTAAGTCGATTCGTCCGAGGTTAATTGCGATTCAACTGGATGGCGCCGACTCCATCCCCAAACCAGAGGTGGGTTGAAAATTCCGTCGAGTCGATCGATTCGATCGAATCGACACGACTCGTCGGCCTTGTTGTCGAATCGTCATACCGGAAGTCCATTTATCGTTCAAGTGAGTCAGATCGTCCGAGGTTAATTGCCATTCGACTGGATTGCGCCGACTCTATCCCCAAACCAGAGGTGAGTTGAAAATTCCGTCGAGTCGATCGATTCGATCAAATCGAGACGACTCGTCGGCCTTGTTGTCGAATCGTCATACCGGAAGTCGATTGATCTTTGAAGTGAGTCGATTCGTCCGAGGTTATTGACGATTCGACTCGATTCGCGCCGAGTGCATCCCCAAAACTGGAAGTCAACAGCTGTGAGACAACGATAACATGAACATTCCTCGTTCTTAAAACGTGACGTTGAAGTGTTCTTAAAACGTGACGTTGAAGTAAGTCGATTCGTCCGAGGTTATTGACGATTCCACTCGATTGCGCCTAGTCTATCCCCAAACCAGAGGTGGGTTAAAAATTCCGTCGAGTCGACGACTCGTTGGCCTTGTTGTCGAGTCGTCATACGCGTAATGTGAAGTACGGCGTTTGACCTGGGCATTAGATAGATATACTTTGTGATTGTCCGGCGCCTTCAGAACGCAGAAAATTCATTGTTATTACCGTGTTCGAAGCCTTGCGTTTTTACAACAAAAATATACATTGCATAATTGTTGTTGTTGTTGTTGTTGTTGGAAAATATACATCTGCATCACGTCTACAAAAAATCGATATTTCTAGCCGTAGTTTCTATATATCTTCCCTTAGATGTTTAAAGGTAGTGATTTTCATGGGATAAGTTGGATACCACTAATTAGACAAAAATCTGCAAAATCCCCGTGAGAGAGCTTCAAACACGTTGAATCACAATGTAGTTTACGAAGTGATTTCCGGTTTCTCGAATCGACTCACTTTGGGTGTATTGGACAACCCTGAGGGAGAGACGAACGATAAACGGTTTCTTTCGCCGTATTGCTATGTCAGATACTTCCACACCCAAGAAGGCTACGTTTAAATTTTTTAAAGATACATACAAACATTTAGATCACTTTACCTTTTAGTTAACTCTTTTATATCAATCTCGCCATTTTAGAGTAATTTTTACCTAGTTTTTATATTATAGCGTATTTTAAACTAAATTTTGTAATTTTAGATTGTTAGATTTTTAGCATTATTTTTAGTTCTCGATTGTATTTTATATTAGAGGGCCACTGGTTTGTCAGTTTTTTACTGTTATGTGTTTACCCTCTATAAATAAAGTTGATTATTATTATTATTATAGCATGTCTACACTTAGCGACTTTAATTTGTTTTTGTGCATGAGTTCACAGATGTTGAAACCTGCAGTGGACAAAATTGGGTGCTGAAGGGAGACCTCGCTCATCACATGCGCGCAGATGTCTGATTGGGTGGTTTCTAATTGCGCTGCTCTGTCATCTTCTCCAGTGCTATCATCGTCGATGGTTGGCAGAACTGGGAACCAGTCTTTTCTTTGCCGCCAGTCGTGAGAAGAATCAAGAAATTTGCTGTCCTGTTAGAATTTCTTCTGGTTGAAATCGACCAGGGACGAACTCCAGACTCGTCCCTTGCACACCTCATCAAATTTTGAGACTTCATTAGAATCTGCTTTCCTTCCACTTTGCTCGCCAAATTCAAATTGCTGTTTCAAAAAGTCCGTCTGTTTCTGCGTAAAACGTACCTTCTTAGCAATTGTCTTCAGAGCCCATCCCATCGGAAGGGGCGTTAAGGACTGGCTCTGTCCTTCGCATTGTAACTGCACAGTGGAAATCCTCCTACTTTCTTCTTTTAGTTTTGAAGCATAGGAACGTTTTGCTTTATCAAACAGCGTTTCCTGTTCAGGTAGTCGTTTGTGCTTTCCCGTGTCTAGATGTGCTTGTAGTGAGGCAAAGCGGCTGTACGATTTTACGTACCCTTACTCAGGACCTGGGAAAAGTAGGGCGGCTTGCTCGTTTCCACGATCATCACCGTCTTGGCCTTGGCTGTTGGTCACACTGGTTACTTTTGGATCCTGTGCAGATTGTTTCTTTTCATGTCAGTGTCTCACTGTTTTGAAGGATGGCTTGCTTGTTAATGACTGCGATGGGGAATCGAGAATTTCGAGAAATTCCGGAATCTGCAAGGCCCCTTCAAATTGAGACCATGGTATCAACTTCCCAGGTCCCACATTGAATGCTCTCCATGCTCGTATTCCGCTCTCTTTGTAGTTGAAGTTGTTGAGCAAGCTTATACCATCCCACTTCACGTTGGGAGTGGTTGAGGGATTGAGTGCGACGTAGCTGGCTTTTGGACAAGATCCTGGACCAGACTCTATGGCAATTTTGAGCTCAATAGCTGTGATCACATCGTGACCCTCGTTAATATATCTTTCTACGTTTCCCTTGATAGTGGCTGCTTGGCGATCGCACATACCCTAGCCGCCCTGAGGGTCAGAAAAGTCGTTCCGCACCACGGTCATCCCAGCAAAATCACCTGCAAGTTTGGCTGAAACAATTGTATATCCGCTGTGTTAACAGCCTGCATTATCTTGCTTATAATATGCCCTTTGTAATTCCGGTATTTCCTTCTTCAGTGCAACAAGAACATCTCGCATTATAGAAACCACGACGGCGCTGTCTTGTGAACAGCTCTGAAAAACATGAACAAATGTTTCAGACTCAAACTGGTCGCATTCCTCCGACCTCCTAACTGCAACTGTTATATGCCACTGTAAGCCGCGCTTTGCAAACCAGTCCGGCTGACTGCGGCTCTCGAAATTTGCGTGGCATAAATTTCATCGCCCAGTCTTCTACCAGGAGCACATCAGATTTGCTATTGAGATTAGCTAGAACAGAACATTTGGCCTGATCTTAGTGAACAGAGCGCAACTGATGGGCTTTCCAGCTGTTGATTTTATTTCTTGCTTGCTTAATTGTGTGAAGCATGTCCGCTTTGTCCTCGTCATTACAGATTGCACTAGAATATTCCTTTTCTAAGGTACTTAGAACTTCTTGTAACTGGCAACACTGTGCACATGACTCATTGTGTGAATGATTGCAGTGGTGTTGAAAGTCGGAATCAGCTGAATCGCTGAGTGCGTAAGACCTACAGTGATCTGCAATGCTCGAAGACTCTGACACATGGACCTGAAATACGTACACCAAAGATATCACATTCACATTTGTTGTTACCTATGCAGTAAACATTACCGTAGTTCCTCACATAAGCGCCCCTCGAATAAGCACATCTTTAATAGTTTTAAACAATTACCTCTATTTACAAGGTGCTTTCTCGAAGAAATGCAGTAATTATAACCCTCTGCCCTCCAACAGCCCGACGTTTTCCTGTGATTGTTTTTGTTTTTTGCGCACAAATAAAAAAATGCGAGTTTATTACGAGCTTAAGATACCTTAAGCTATCTTAAGCCAACAGTCATTCTAGGTTTAACTCAGAGTGCCCATATTTCACGAGAGGACCTGGGACTGGTACAGGCATCCACGATATTATCTATTTTAGATATTGAAAAATAACTTAGCAAGTTTTTAACTGCATCCTTGACAGTTTTCGTGACCATATTCTGTTAAGGTCATTGCCCTGTATTGCATTGCGTATCCTTACTGCGCAGAATTTTACGCGTAATTAGCGCGCGCACATAAACAAAATGGCGGCTTTTTTTTCCAAGCAACTTAGCCAGCGAAAATAAATAAATCGTCGCTTTCTCGTAAACGAGTATGGGGACCTATCAATTTTTTCACGTATTTTGGGTGTAACGGTCAAATTCTTTCTATAAAATGAATACAGATCAATTCCTATGTTTGAAAAAGCAAACATTATGGACACCCATAATGTCATTTATGTCGCGACGTGATGCCTTTGTGATAACCCGTTGGGTCGATCGGTACCAAGTACCGTGATTGCGTAAAATATAACCAATGAGGTTTTAGGGCGGTTCCGTTTAGGTATATAGGCAAGATTCATTGTTACTCGCGTCCTTCTATCCCTTGCCATCAGATCATCATATCAAGAGACAAGTTTTTTTTTCTTTTTGGCTTCTCCGACACTATTCAGGCAAGTTATCATTTTGCATATTCTTGTCTTATTGAAGCTTTTCGTAAAAATGGCGCCAACTCGTATTCTAATCCTCGGACATTCTTTTATCCATCGCTTGAAGTCTTTTCTTACTGCAAAGTACAGTCTCACTTTCCTGACTAATTTTCAACTGGGTGATGATCTCGACATAAGATGGCACGGGATAGGGGGGGGGGGGGGGGGGGGGGGGGAACGGTTGCTAAAACGATTAAGTATGATCTCGGGGTAGTTGCGTCGTTTGCCCCTAAAATCGTGATTTTACAGCTCGGGACCAACGACCTGACTTCCCTTTCTGCCGTTCAGGCGGGTCCAGCGATCGAGGACTTTATTCGGTTGTTGTTTGAGTCTTTCGGTGTCAACCTTATATGTGTTTGTCAGACGAATTATCGTCGGAATGCCACATCATTTAATAGTCAAGTGAACCTTCTTACGCGATATTTAAAAGTAGTCCTAGAACCGATTCCTTATGTAGTATATTGGCGTCATCGTGGGTTTTGGAATTGCAAATCTCGTTTCCTTGCGCGAGATGGTGTTCATTTAAACCCGTTAGGGCCACACAAACGTTTTCGCAGTCTGTGGGGGGCAGTATTGAGATGTTTGAAGGCCGTTGTCCCTTCCTGAAGTGTCGCAACTTTTTCAGAGCAGTTTGTCTTCTTTGATTTTATATTTTCGTTTTCTACTTATTTTATTGATTGCCAGTTCCCAATGTGTTTCTTTACCAAGCCGATTTCAGTTGTGAATGTTCGTGAGTCCTTGCTTGTTTATTTACTGGGTAATTCCCATTACTTGGTCAAGGCTCACTGGGTCCTTTAATGTTGACCCTGTTGGTCACGGTGTCTTTACCGTGCTTTTGACGGCTTTGGTTATTTATCGTGCTTTCACTTTGCCGCATGAGTGTACAACCCAATTGATCGCCCCTATGTGGGTGTGTCCAATGCACTCGGCTCTGTGACATTGCACTTTGTTCATGATTGTTATGTATGGAACTTGGCACTGTTTGTTTCTGCTCCAGGTTTTCGTTTTAAATAATCGATAAATGAACTACTCAAAAATTGAGTAAACCTATGTAATTTCATTTTGTTTGGCTGCTTGACCCGGTTGCTCCGGCATTATTTTATTTTCACATTGTTGTCTCGTACTGCCCTCCACAGGCTCTCCTTTTTTGGAGCCAACAATTTGCTGGGCATTTTATCTTATTTTTTCGGTGGCGATATCTGTTTGATCAGACATTGTATCTGTCATTTTGCCGTTTGATATCTGTGTCATTCGACAATGTATCAGTCACAAAAAGTCTAGAACATTCTCTGGGTGTTTTTATGTTTGGCTCCTGTCTTATCATTTACAACTTTCTTTTGTAAGTAATACCTCCTAGAAAGCGTGCTGCGGCTACAACTCCAGCCACTCGTCCAACAAGGGCTAAAAGGCCAAGACCGTCAGGGCCTCCCCAAGTTGAAGTAAATACACCGGCGGATCCGGGAACCACAAAATAACCGGGGACTGGTGTCCATTGATGTGAATGCCATCTCCTCCACGATTTCCACAGTGGTCGCTCAAGCCCTACAGTCCGCCCTCTCGCAGGACAACATCGCGGCTCTCTTGACGCCCAGAAGCGAGGACACTCAGAATGGCGTAGAGCAAGTTGTCTCCGATGTAGCAGATGAAATTGTGGCCAACGGAAGTCCACCTTCAGGTACAGGGGGCGTTCCTTCACGAGCGGGTGGTTCGGACCCTCGTCCCCAACAGGTTTTTACTAGTATTTCAGTAGGCTTAACGTCGCGAGTGAGTGCGAAATTGAAAGGAAAAATTTGGGCTAACGATTATGTGGATTTCGGGTCCCTATTGTTCTCTTCCCCTCAGAGCGAAGGGAAATATTCCCTGTCGATGACTCCTTCCGCGGGGTCATCGAATCGACCCCAACTCACTATTGAGCCGTGCCATAATACCAAACGCATTCAAACTATACACCAATGGGTATCCGCCTTTAATATCTTTGTTTCGGTTTATACGGAGCGATTCAGGGATGTAACTCCTCAATTAATAAAATACTGCGAAGTGGTCCGGGACTTGGCTGTCAAAGCGGGTGATTAGCTTTGGTACGATGAACATTATCGATATATCCGACAGTCTGGCCCTGAAAAATTCCCCTGGGATCAAATTCACTGGGAATTGTGGCTGCGGGCGTCCTCCACTTTTCGTAGACAGCAACCGTCCACCAACAAGCCCCAAACACAAACGCGTCAGCGCTTTCGCCAGCCCTTTTTCTCTAAAGGTACCTGCTGGGCATTTCAGGCAGGAAAGCACTGCTCTGGGTGCCAGTTTAAGCACGTGTGTTACAAATGCGGTGCCAAACACCCAGGAAGCCAGTGTTCCGTTCAGGCAAATCAAACCCGTTTTGGCGGTGTCGGAAGTAAGGGAAAAGGAGGCGGCACTCATGTTTCAGGCACTTCACGGCCAACCGGAAACACCAATAAAGGTGGATCGGCTTGAATTCTTTCTACAACAAGGTCATGACCCGGTTTTTCGTCAATATTTAGTTGACGGCTTTCGTTTTGGTTTTCGCATAAACTTTGTTGGTGAACGGCTTGCGTATGAATCTTCTAATCTTAAGAGTTCTTTAACACAACCAAATATCACTATGACCAAATTAAGCAAGGAATGTGATGCAGGAAGAATAGTAGGGCCTTTTACAACCCCACCGTTTAGGAATTTTCGTACCTCCCCGCTCGGACTAGTCCCTAAAAAAGACCCCAATGAGTTTCGTTTAATTCACCACTTGTCTCATCCCGACGGATCTTCCGTAAACGATTTCATCTTCCCGATTCTTGCTCTACAGTTAAATACGCCTCAGTGGGAGATGCGTCGAAAACCATTAAGTACATAGGGCACGGTTGTTTTATGGCTAAAACGGACATCAAGTCTGCCTTTCGTATCATTCCTATTCATCCTGCTGACTATTCCTTATTCGGCATAAAATGGGATGACATGTATTACTTTGATCGATGTTTGGCTATGGGACTCCGTTCCAGCTGCGCTATTTTTGAAGCTTTTTCCACGTCTCTCGAGTGGATGGCCGTCCATCTTCTCGGTGCTTCGTCCGTTTTGCACATTTTAGACGATTTTCTATTTATCGCTCAAACCAAGGAACAGTGCGAGAGAGACTTGACCAATTTTATTTCGCTCTGTAACTATCTGGGTGTTCCCCTTGCCCCCGAGAAAACAGTGGGGCCTGATCAAGTTCTGCAATTCGCAGGTATTATGTTAGATTCCGTGCGGATGAAGGCACGACTTCCAGACGAGAAGCTTAAAAAATGTCGCAATCTGTTAATTGACTTTCTTTCGCGTCGGTCCGTGTGTTTAAAAGAACTTCAGTCCTTAATCGGCTTATTGAATTTTACATGTCTTGTTGTTGTGCCTGGCCGTGCTTTCCTACGTCGCTTAATCGATCTTACCAAAGGCGTCTCGAAACCTCATTTTCACATTCGTATCTCAAGGGGTGCTAAACTCGATCTTGACATGTGGCTTAAGTTTTTGAGAGATTTTAACGGCCGATCGTTTTTTCTTGATGATCTTTGGGAAACGTCCCACACTCTTCAACTTTATACCGATTCTGCCGGTTCCATTGGGTTCGGGGCGGTTTTGGTAACCACTGGTTTCACGGCTTATGGCCAACAACATGGCATGGTTTTAATATCGCTGTTTTAGAGCTTTTTGCTATAGTACTTGCTGTCCACATTTGGGGGGCGTGCATGGCGGATAAATGTGTCATCTTTTTAGTGACAATACCGCCGTTGTTGATAATATATAGATTTAGGCAGGCCTAAAAGCGGAGCTCCCATTTATTAATTTTTTGCTTGAATTTACAGTGTTTTGATTTCCCTGCACTTTATTGGGTTCCTCACTTATGCACGGAGGCGCACATATCAAATTTTAGTATAAAAACGTTTTACAACTTTTACTGTACACGAATAAACCTCCTAGAGCAAATCAGTGTAAAAAGGACCTTGATGAAGGCAAGGAAATTTGTTTTGATTTACTTCAAAACAGTCAACACAATCAACTCAAGGCCCAAAAAAAAAACAGCGCGAAAATAAGTCAACTCGCGGCTAAAGAAAATGAGTTCACGCCAGAACAAAGAAAAACACGGCCGCAAAACAAACCTGGCAAATTCATTGGGAGCCGGTTATGCAAGATATTTTAAAGCAGTTTTTTGTGTGAGTTGTGGCAGTTTGTGATTCAGAAGTGGTGCTCGCTATCTAACAAGCGAACAATGTAGTTTGAGCCGTCTTGTTTTGGTTCCATGATTAACTATTCTGTTTTATCGTACACGTTGCTTAATACCTTAGAGAATTTTATGTAGAGAACTAAATGAATTTTCTTTGTTTCTGGTAAGCAAATGAGCGGTAGAAAAAGTCTGAACTCACTCACCCAGGCACAGGTAACACGCAACGAAACCGGCGTAAAGAATTGTTTACGTTAAATCACGCGTACGAGATTTAACATAAGCTAACATACACTCACTGAAGTAAAGAATGCGAGCGAATAAAATAGAGCAGTTGGATAATAAATCACTTAAATTCATTTTAGTGTGCAGTATTGTTGAGTAGTTTTACTAGCTTTGGTTTGGACTTGTTCAGTTTGCGGGATTTTCCTCAGTATAAGCTGGTATAAGTAGAGTACATGTAGCTCAATAATATTTAATATTCTTTTCAAATGAAAATCCAAAAATCAATTTTACAGTTTACTCCACTATAAACTAAAACACAGCATTTGAAACCAAACATTTAATAGACAACGTCTGTATAAAATGTACAAAAGTGATTAAAACTAAGAGGTTTGAAAACAGCATTAAGAAATAATGGCATTTATAAATATGTAAGCCTACGAAAAGATCTGAAAAACGATACAACTTTGAACTCGTTTATAAATGACTGAAGTATAAACAGATTCTCACAATAAAAACAGACTTCAGCTTAGGGTATACATTACGTTTGTTACCTTATATTTGGAAAAGGCTTGTAAATTCTGCAGGGCAAAGCTTTCAAACCAGCACCATATTAAATATCGGAAACGAACACGCCAGTTTCCATGTGAGCTTACTCTAGCTCCAACTCCATCGACATATACATTATATGAATTATCAGCGAAGATCAATCTCTTCCTTTCTTACGGTGTAGCTGTTAACAGTCTTTTATCCATCACTTCATGAACTTGACCGGCTCTGAGCTCACTTTTAGTTTGGCTTAATGTCAGCTGAGTTAATCAGCCGCCGGAACCGTAAAACTCTCGCTTTTTTGACTTCTTGTCCGATATATCATACAAACATTTCGGATTTTCACGCTAACAGGCTATCCCTAAATCATTTGGCATAAGTTTCCATGA
This sequence comes from Meandrina meandrites, assembly GCA_963693305.1. Classification (NCBI taxonomy): domain Eukaryota; kingdom Metazoa; phylum Cnidaria; class Anthozoa; order Scleractinia; family Meandrinidae; genus Meandrina; species Meandrina meandrites. The sequence continues at coordinate 19,132,597 of OY855911.1, read as the reverse complement.
TGTAGATGAGTATGTAAAGCGAGAAATATTCACGAAGATCTATGTTTTCCAGCAGCTTTGTTCGCCTCTTTCATTCAGCTTAAAAACGAACAAGGTGCCACCCGTGCCACAGATTTCTGCCGCCTTTTCATACAATCGCGTCGTTTAAGTTAAAAGGAAATGTCCAGATCATTTTATAACACGAGAAAAAAACCTCTGAAGTAATGCAGTGTTCTCACAAATTTTTACGACAGGTAATTCAACTCTAAATGAACCGAATATGTTTTTGTGTCACGTTTTGCGTAAGAAGAAACTCCAAATCAAGGACAAAGGCAAACTCGTCCCCAGGCCTAATCCGTGCGTACGGACGTACGGACGTACGGACGGACATGACGTCATAACCAAATTTTCTTGGCTTGATGGATTTACCAAATTATATAGCTATGGATGCTCCGTCCGCGGGCGCCTTCGGCGCCCGCAGGAGCTCCGCTATCATTAACAAACAGACGTCAAAAGACAAGGCTATCATGGTTCTCCTTCGGGATTTTGTCCTAAGCTGTCTTAAGTACAACATTTTATTTTAAGCCCGCCATATTCCGGGGCTTATCAATTATCGTGCCAATTATCTTTCACGTTCTCAGGTCACGAAGGTCAAGCAAATATCACCAGACGCGGACAAATTTCCCACTACAGTGCCCGAGAACCTAATGCCGACGAGTTGGTGTTAAATTTGAGCAGTATGCTAAGTACTGCTTTGACGGACGGCTCCCGGCGGCTTTACCAGCGAGCGTGGGCGGTTTTTCGCCAATTTTATGCTCAATATTATGGTCTCGCCAATCCTTCCTTACCGCTCGGTCCCAATTGTATTCCGCTTTTCATTTCTTATCTTTCGTTTCGGAAATTAGCTTTTTCAAGATCACCTCGTATCTGGCGGCCATTTCCTATGTCCACAAACTAAGGGGTTTTTCGGACCCAACCAAATCATTCTTGATTCAAAAGTTGTTGACAGCTTTAAGTCGCCAGCGGTCGTCTCCCTGTGACACGACCTGTGTTACACGAGCTCATTAGGTCGCTCAGTTTTACCAACTCTTCGGCATTTCAGCGTTCTCTTTTTGCGGCGATGTTTATTGTGGCCTTTTATGGTCTTTTCCGAATCGGGGAACTGAGTTCCAAGAGCACACACCTCGCGTCATCAGTGGTTCAGTTTAGCAATTTAACCTTTTTGTCTCGGAATGGTGATAAACACTCGGCTAAAATTACTATTTTAACATATAAGCATAACGCTAACAATAGACCCTTTGACATTTTACTCGCAAGAGAGGATTCTCAACCATTCTGTCCCGTGACAGTACTTCTTCAGTATTGTAAGCTTCGTGGTGATCGCCCAGGTCCTCTTTTCTGTCACGCAGATAATTCTCCTATTTCTGTCCACCAGTTTAACAGCGAGCTCCAATGGTGTTTAACTTATTGCGGTCTGGACACAAGTAGGTACAAAAGTCATAGTTTTCGCATTGGAGGTGCTTCCATGCTGCTGATAACGGCTACTCTGATGTGCAAATACTTGCTCTTGGTCGCTGGAAATCCGACGCGTTCAAAGTTTACTTAAGATCCGCAGTACTTCACGCTAACTAATTAGTGTTTCGGGCTTTTACTTGGGGTAGAAGAGCACAGAACGCGTCATCAGAATGGAATGAGTCAAAAGCAAAATTAGTCATAATTTAGGCAGAGCAGAGATAATGTATGTAAAATAAGTAAATAATTTGGTAACGGACCTCACTCATTCCCTATCTGGAAGCGCGGAAATGTGGAAATCTGGCAATGAACACTTAAAACTCAATATGAAACAACCGTCTATCTCTGGAAGCGTGGAAATGTGGAAATGTGGAAATCTGGCAATGAATACTTAATACTTAATATGAAACAACCGTCTATCTATGGAAGCGTGGAAATGTGGAAATGTGGAAATCTGGCAATGAATACTTAATACTTAATATGAAACAACCGCCTATCTCTGGAAGCGTGGAAATGTGGAAATGTGGAAATCTGGCAATGAACACTTAATACTTAATATGAAACAACCGTCTATCTCTGGAAGCGTGGAAATGTGGAAATGTGGAAATCTGGCAATGAATACTTAATACTTAATATGAAACACCGCCTATCTCTGGAAGCGTGGAAATGTGGAAATGTGGAAATCTGGCAATGAACACTTAATACTTAATATGAAACAAGCGTCTATCTCTGGAAGCGTGGAAATGTGGAAATGTGGAAATCTGGCAATGAATACTTAATAAACAACCGTCTATCTCTGGAAGCGTGGAAATGTGGAAATGTGGAAATCTGGCAATGAACACTTAATACTTAATATGAAACAACCGTCTATCTCTGGAAGCGTGGAAATGTGGAAATGTGGAAATCTGGCAATGAACACTTAATACTTAATATGAAACACCGCCTATCTCTGGAAGCGTGGAAATGTGGAAATGTGGAAATCTGGCAATGAACACTTAATACTTAATATGAAACAAGCGTCTATCTCTGGAAGCGTGGAAATGTGGAAATGTGGAAATCTGGCAATGAATACTTAATAAACAACCGTCTATCTCTGGAAGCGTGGAAATGTGGAAATGTGGAAATCTGGCAATGAACACTTAATACTTAATATGAAACAACCGTCTATCTCTGGAAGCGTGGAAATGTGGAAATGTGGAAATCTGGCAATGAACACTTAATACTTAATATGAAACAACCGTCTATCTCTGGAAGCGTGGAAATGTGGAAATCTGGCAATGAATACTTAATACCAGAAGTCCATAACTAGAAGTCTACATCTCTGGTAATAGGCTTTGAGATATGTCTTTCGCGTGTACCTCGCGCTCCTCGCGTGTAGGCTATTTTTAGAACAGCTTTGCCGCGAACAAGTAGCCAATCACATTGAAGTATTTTTTAATTCGCGCCTTTGATTGGTTGAACAAATTTTTGAAGAAAAGCAGAACTGCAGAGGACGAGTGAACTCGAGCGAACGGCATTACGAAATTTCTGTTTGTTGGTCATCGTAATTTCCGTTTTGTGAGGATTAAATCGTCCGGACAAGAATCATCAGGCCATCTTTCATCGATGACGATAGCATCGAAGTTGTAAAAATTCGGAGCATCCAAATAAGCGAGAGGACCTCAGTGTTTTGGAGTCAGAATACGAAATGGCAGCGGGCAAGGTAGACTAATTCCGAGTCAAATTCAAAATGCGAAGACACTAAAGATTAATGGTACTCTCAAGATGAAGACAGGCATTAAGAGAGCAAGTGCATTTTGGCACAGGTTCGTTGCTATTTTGAAAAACAAAACCGTGGTCCCTGAAGCGCTCAACATCGAGCGCGGAATGAACAGAATGAAGTTTGATTCGTTTGAGAACAACATTCAGAGAAAACGACAAGTTTGGCGAGTTTCGCATGTTTTTGGAATTATAAGGACGGCATGAAAACAAAAGACTGACTAAGGTAATGTACTTGTTTTAATATGAATAGAAATACGAGTTTAATTCATCGAACAATGATGATTTCATTCACATCCGTCAAAAGTTTAATTCAAGTTGTGCTTCTCGGGCACTTCGCAGTGTGCAGCTATTGTGTTGTGTATGTTGTTCAGTATTTTAACACGAGGATATGCTGTACAAAATAAAGACACTAGGTAGTGTTCATTGCCAGATTTCCAGATTTCCACATTTCCACGCTTCCAGAGATAGACGGTTGTTTCATATTAAGTATTAAGTGTTCATTGCCAGATTTCCACATTTCCACATTTCCACGCTTCCAGAGATAGACGGTTGTTTCATATTAAGTATTAAGTGTTCATTGCCAGATTTCCACATTTCCACGCTTCCAGAGATAGACGGTTGTTTCATATTAAGTATTAAGTGTTCATTGCCAGATTTCCACATTTCCACATTTCCACGCTTCCAGAGATAGACGGTTGTTTCATATTAAGTATTAAGTGTTCATTGCCAGATTTCCACATTTCCACATTTCCACGCTTCCAGAGATAGACGGTTGTTTCATATTAAGTATTAAGTGTTCATTGCCAGATTTCCACATTTCCACATTTCCACGCTTCCAGAGATAGACGGTTGTTTCATATTAAGTATTAAGTGTTCATTGCCAGATTTCCACATTTCCACATTTCCACGCTTCCAGAGATAGACGGTTGTTTCATATTAAGTATTAAGTGTTCATTGCCAGATTTCCACATTTCCACGCTTCCAGAGATAGACGGTTGTTTCATATTAAGTATTAAGTGTTCATTGCCAGATTTCCACATTTCCACATTTCCACGCTTCCAGAGATAGACGGTTGTTTCATATTAAGTATTAAGTGTTCATTGCCAGATTTCCACATTTCCACATTTCCACGCTTCCAGAGATAGACGGTTGTTTCATATTAAGTATTAAGTGTTCATTGCCAGATTTCCACATTTCCACATTTCCACGCTTCCAGAGATAGACGGTTGTTTCATATTAAGCATTAAGTATTCATTGCCAGATTTCCACATTTCCGCGCTTCCAGATAGGGAATGAGTGAGGTCCGTTACCAAATTATTTACTTATGTTACATACATTATCTCTGCTCTGCCTAAATTATGACTAATTTTGCTTTTGACTCATTCCATTCTGATGACGCGTTCTGTGCTCTTCTACCCCAAGTAAAAGCCGTGTTTCGGATGCTATCGCATCGTCTTTTCTTTCAAATAATAACAAAGGTGACTTTCGCATGGTTCAGACAGGGGCTGCTATGTTGTTGTCACCAGTTTGCTCTTAATTCATTGTTTATTCCTTTCATCTTTTCTTTATACATTCAGTCAATATTTTAGGCTAACACAGTAGATATTATAGGTGTGGTGCTGAGAGCCAAGTGAGTCAGGCAATTGGGCTGTCACTTGGTCGGCTGTTTCTTTATTGCGCTAATTCCGTAAATATTTTTAAGGTTCATTCAGTAGATATTTGACGTCAGATGCCTGCCAGCCAAGTGAGTCAGACAATTGGGCTGTCACTTGGCCGGCATTGGCGTTTTACTCTGTCTTACAAGACAGTACAATGCTATGTTGACCGGATATGTTTGCTTTCGTTTCTACCACCACGGTGATGATTTGTTTCTAGGCGATCGTTTGGGCCGTTCAAACAAGGGTTTCGGCTCCTCACTACGTTTTCATTTTTATTCTGTTCTCCTAGGACAAATTATCTGTTTTTGGACGCACTGCAAGGCCGTTCAGACAAGGGCTGCGATCCTCACAGTCGTTATTTTCTTACGTCTTTTAGTCGACCTGTTGTCAGGACGTGCGCTCTGTGTTTTCTTTCCTTTGTGGGGCTCAGCCACAGTGGGTGGCTTGTGGCGTTGTTTTTCGCCCCACGTTTGTTAATTAAGTTTATCTGATTACATTAATTGCTGTGTTGTTATTTTAACTTGAGTCAATATTAACCCTGCCACATCCGTGGCCAGATTCATCCAACACAGCTGTGTGAATTTATATTTTGCATTCTTCGGATATTCGCCACCTAACTTGTAACTTTCCACACAGCTCACGTTCACTCAACACTTCGCTGGTCTAATGGGCAGATGTCGTGACATAAAAAAGATTATCACCGGAAACGTGCACTTTACCAGTACTCGCAAAGGAATTATTAAGGAATTATGTGGTATATACAAGGTCTTCCCACTCCTAAACGAATGTGGGAACCCCCCTTTTTATTTCAAAATTTAAGTTCCCTTAAGGTAACCAACTAGTAGGCATAGTTTGGTTGAAAATCTATGTTCAGTTCTATTTCGGGGGAATGACCTTAAATAGTGCCCGAAAAGTTGGATAGTAATTTTCAAGCCACACCTCATACTCAAGTTTGTAATGAGAAAAAATACCTTGTAGTCGCCCTTTAAATACTGTTTTGATGAGCGCAGCTGTTGCTTTAAATTTATCTCTCTGGCCCACACTTGCATTCTGCCACAATCAGTTTATCGACCAGCTTATCCAGTTCATCAAATGCGTCAGCTCCTTGAGCAGAAAAATTGTCAAGTCCTTGTAGAGACTTCCTAACTGACGCTGAACACTTATCCAAAACTCTCTGCAGTGTTCGTTTGCTCATGGGCTCAAAACTTCTCTCACTACAGTATTGTTGGTACTGTTGAATTATTCGCTCTGGTATCATCATTCTGATAACATTTGGGGTTTTTATAACCTCACCTGTTGATAACTTTAAAATGCGTTCGCCAAAAGGAACATCCTGCAGTACATGTGGGCTTGTGATAAACAAAATGAAATCTTCCAATTTTCCTTGGTCAACTTTCATTCTCCTCTTTTCGTGGCTAGGGATCAGTTCTGCCCTTCCGTGCAGCAGGATGTGGTGTCGTGCAATGTTAAAGCGATAACTGTACCTCCTTGAACGACAGCTTATCGGCCAGGATCGAGAGTATTTGCCGACGAGTACTCCAGTGCTGAGCATTCAAATAACTCTCGGCAAACGCGTCAAGAAGCTCTGAATCTTGCCGCCCTTTGACGCCAGTTATTCCCGGATTCCCTTTGCTCTCACATAATTCCCCCCCACAAGCACTTTGAATCTTGTGGAGCTAGGACATCAAGTACTGCTGAGACGCACTGCCCAGCCTTTCTAAGATATCGGCGTTTAGTGCGGCTTTGCGCTTCATTCCAAGGTACAGTTAGTGTGTGGCGAATGGGGCTGATGTCTCGAACCTGTAGAAGGCGATTGGGTTGTTTCCAGGACTCATCGTTAAAGCTATCTTCGTAAACGCCATCTTCGCTTAAGCTATCTCCACTTCCCTGCGAGGCTTCGTCCGGCACATAAAAACTATCTCGTTTAGATCCAGGTTCTGTGAGTTCAGTATCAGTTACTGGGACAGGGAAAGAGGTGTTGGTATCATTAGCTTTATCTTCGACCTGAAGTGCAAAAAATAAATAAAATAATAATAATTGCAGGAAAAATAAACCTTTTTCAACCTAATTGTTGTCACACTTATCTTTTATCACAGTGATACTGCCGATATATGTAACCCAATTCCAATACGTGTGTCACAAGACACCATTCAGTTTATTACAATAGCGAACATTTTGGGTATGGCCAATAGTGTTAAGCTAACCACCCAAACAGGGCGTTTTATACATATTTCTTCTGTTTTAGATTTTCCCCTTTTCAGTTTAAGGACAAACAGTACAAATTATAGCTCAAATGGCTTAAAATTTGTATCTGTCATTTTCACATTTCATAGGAAGGTTTCGTGAACAATCAGAACATTTGCTTAGCATGTGCTTTTAGATAGCGTGGCAGGCTCGCGCTTTTCCCCGTTCCTCCCCTTTCATTTCATTTCCCCTGAAATGGTACACTCTAATTGATTGAGGTTATACTTAAAAATAACATTCCTGTCTTATCTCTTCTTTCTGGCTAGCTTTTGTAGGGTAGTGTAGATTTGTTGGCTAGAAACCCTGCCCTCCCCCTCCCATTCTTACTTGCCCCTTCCCCAAACTGGCGCCTGAATAAGTCGAATAAAAGTGCGCAGTTTACTTCACACATACCCACCAGGCTTAACTCGTTTAGGCTATCTGCAATCTTTGCCACTTCAGCTTCAAAATGGACCGTTTCAGGTGGTTTGTCCTTATACACGCTCAGCATCTTTCGCAATTCTGCATTTTACGCAGATTCCTTCAGGAAAGAAAAGTAACAAACGCCAGTTAACACAACGCAACATCACAACACATTTTGAATAAAAGTTTTAAGTTTTAAAGTCAGGTGGTCACTTACCAGAGCCTACAGGAACGAATTGCCTTGTAAGTTCCAATAACTTGATGGACTGGAATAAATTTATTCCTTTTTGCAGTGCAGGTACTTTCCTCAGATCTTTGCGGTGACCCGAAAGTACTTCCGATAGGCAACATAGATTAGTTGATCTGTGCCAACCTATACCTAACCGTCCACGGTGCATATAGTCATTTCCAACACGTTTGGAGGCTTTTCAAAATATACACATCTTGCTAAAATGAGTTCAACTTCTGTTTCGATTCCTGAAAATTTCAAGGACTTCTTGTGGTATCTTATATCCTTGTTACATTGCGTGAGTGCTGTGGCGGAAGTTGAGGTACTTGTGCGTTCTTCTGCGCCACAAATCCCACCGACGATATTGAAGAATGAACATGACATCGTTCACCTGTATGATTCTGAACTACTCCAGCAATAAACTCTGGTTTTAATATTTCTGAGAAAGTCTGTTATTTACTTAGAGAACATGCAATATTTACTTTTCGTGGGAACAGTCACTTGTGATTGGCTAGCAACCGCATTTAGTTTTTCATCGGTGGGACATTTGCATTTTTTCCAATTAGTATTCCTTTATGTTTATGGCAAGTTAGCTTCTGAGCAATCCACTATCATTTTAGTAAAACCTCGTAGTCAACAACTAAGATATTATTAAAATCACATTTTTTAAAATCAACTAAATTAAAACATGTTTGCTCAGTATAACATCCCTCATGCGTGACACAGATCACAGGTTTTCAGGCGGGCTGAAAACCCGGGCTGAAAAGTAAAATTAAGTTTAGTGTGTTTTTATTTGTTTCTTTGTATAGGATATGTATTCTTTAATAAATCATTTTTAACGGTAAGAAGCTTGAATCTTTGTCCATATCTTGTGCTATCTTTGACTAAAAAATGTTTTGCGTGACGTCTCGTGTTGTGCTGTTGTTGCACAATTCAAAGGCGTCGGATAGCATTTTATGGAAATTCGATTAGCGTTTATTCAAACATTGTACTAGATCCCAAACATGTAAAACCATAAACGTAAAAACCAATGTCTGGAATCCCTTTGGCATAAACATCAGAAGATTTGAAGTACTACCGGTCAGCTTTTTTTCCTGCTGGATTTGGCTCATTTTCGACTTTTACACAAATCTGAAAAGTGCATCTACTTATTCGGGTCCCAGTTTCCCCATAATAAACCAAAGACAAAAAAATTAACTATATCTTGATTAAGGAAGGACCATTGTATGCAATTAAAGTTAAGGAAGATTCCCGGGGAAAGCAACGTTTGTGCAGGGAGAAGCCGAAATGTGTAAAATTTCGGGTTCTCGCTTAGTCAAATTTGAGCTTCCGGTACGATGACCGTTTTCCGTGGATTTCTGCCGTTAAATTGAATATTTCAAAAAACTAACCGCATATCTTTCAGTTACTCACCTAGCCCTTCAAACGGACAAACTTTGAGCAAAATCGATTTTTTTTTACCGTGGCCACAATTTCTATGGTTTTTACTGACACTCACTCTTATACTACATTTGTCTTAACGTGTATGGCCACGTACCATTTATTTTTCTTGTTTTTTACTGAGCAATAACTTTCTTCCTGTAAATAACTACAGACTAATTTCCAGTGTAAAATAAGAAAAAAATCATCGGAAACGTGCATTTAGCAAGCTATCGGGCATAAAATTCTAAAGATATTATAATAATTTATTGCGATTTTTTGGTATAAACAAGGTGCTGTTGCTACCTTTCGAGCATAGGTATCCCCCATTTTTATTTCAGTTTACATAAACAACCAATAGGCAAAGTTCGCAATTTATGATACCAGCAGAGCATGCAAAACTATTGTACTAGTCATTTCACCTTTTCTTCTCTTAAGGATGTCCTTGACAACTTTTCTGGACAATGTTTTTCCAAAGGAATCAGTAATATATTTCAAGACTTGTCCGCTAGTCCGAACCGCCCCTTACTCGAGATCAAACATATATAGTTTAATAATTCTTGTAATTTTTTATTGACAATCTACCACTGTCTAAGATGTTGTATTAATTTTCATATCGTCAAATATTCCCATCAACCTGATTATAAGAAGACTGCTAAATAGCTGATTAAGTGTTTCTCGAAAATTATTTTCGGTAGAGCATGTGGAAGCAAAATCTATGTTTTTTGGACTCCAGCTCAATGCATTCGCCGACCTCTCCAAAGAAATATTTTCACTGTAGCAGACTCCTGCCTCCAAGAGCCTCAAAGAAAGTATCTACAGATCGAAGTCAGTTCGTTTCTATGATTAAGTGTTGACATTTCTGGTTTGCAAATTATAAAATATTTCTCACAAAGGCACAGATTACATTTTTTGTTGATATTAGAATACGATCGTGCTTGTCTTATTTTCCGCCATCTAATCTCGTAGTTGATTTTCCGGTCCTTTAGACTCCATATATATTTGCTGAGCTCGGTTGCATTTTTGTAGCGTTCGTTTATGAAGGAGCATGTATGGTTTCGGTACCGTTCTTTAAATGTCGTGTCACAAAGACCGATGTAGGTCTCCTTCGACTGCGGGGTGGTGACCTCTGCTTGGTAAACAATGTTCCGCTCTTTGCAATTTCCTTCAAGTGGACAAGAGTTCTTATTTCGGCAATTACAGTTGCTGATTTCTTCGGATGGATTTACAGGTTTGCTAATTTGAGCTTTATTGTGGCTGGAGATTATAGATTTAACGTTACTCATACAGCCATAGCTCAGCTTAAGAGTGTTCCGGTTAAAAATTTTGTGAAGAGGGCTGGTTTTTGGAAAGTGCTGATCAATTAGTGAAAGAAAGCATTTGCCGACTTTGGTTTCTACATTTTGGCTGTATGGCGGGTTGAACCATGTTATGTTCCGTTGCCGATTCCTTCTCGTTCTTGGTGCATCGGGAGCTGTATCTTTGTATGTCAGGGTGTATTCATAGCCACTTTTGGTTAGTGCGTCTTGGTATATGCTTTTGGTCTTATCGAAACATTCTTTGTCGGATGATATTTGCGAAAGACGCTTGTTGATCGATTCAGGGATGTTTCTTAGGATGGAAGGTGGATGGTTAGACTGCTTGTGTACATACAACGGTACATCTCCTTCTTTTGTGTATGGGAGGTGTTTTCCGGTTTTTAGATCGAGGGTGACATCTAAAAAATTAACTCTGGTTAAGTTGGCCTCTACTGTAATCTTTAGCTCATTATCACGAAAAATTTTGCACAAGTCTTTCTTGATTCTTTCGATCTCTTGGGGCGATTTATTGAATGCAGACAGCCCGTCATCGCGATAAAGGCCAATGTTGCTTCCGTACTTTTGGGTAAGGAGGGATAAGATGTAGCAGCCAACCAGCTCGCATGTTTCAGCGCCATCAAACGACCCCATGGTTACATCGAATCGGTCATTGGAAGCTTTCTTTTCCCATAGGATGTTGTCACTGAACAGCAGTGACCTTTTAGCGTGGATGATGATGTCACGCTCATGTGCGCTGATGGGTCGGTAGCCATTAGCAAAATCGAGCGCTTCGCAGAGTAGCTTCTCGGTTATTGACGGGTAAAAATCGCACAGGTCAAAACATATGAAAGAGAGTGTTTCTTTGTGCTGTAGGCTGTTGAACCATTTTAGAACGCTCGACGTATTTTTCCACTGATTGATTTGCGTTTTGTTGATGATGGCGGAGTTGATGTCATCAAGGATTTGTTTGCTTATCACGCCGATTTCTGATTTGGATGGATTGATTAGGCGGCAGGTCGGGTGGTCGTTGAATGTAGCCTTATGATCTTTCAAAGTGATAAATGCCTCCTTTTCGGCTAGCTTTTCAATACGGTCGTCTAGGTTGAGATGTACGGCAATTCTTGCAGACTGTGCATTTAATTTCTCTGCAACCTTGGCATCTGATTTTTTGTAGGTTTTGGTTACATTTTCCTTGATCAATTTGTTGTAGGCGGTAGAATTCATTGCGTAATAATTCGTAGTTTTATCAGCGGGGATCAACAGACTGTCTGGCTTCTTGATTTTGTTGTTTTGTTAAAGAACGGTTTCGAAACCATACATGCTCCTTCATAAACGAACGCTACAAAAATGCAACCGAGCTCAGCAAATATATACGGAGTCTAAAGGACCGAAAAATCAACTACGAGATTAGATGGCGGAAAATAAGACAAGCACGATCGTATTCTAATATCAACAAAAAATGTAATCTGTGCCTTTGTGAGAAATATTTTATAATTTGCAAACCAGAAATGTCAACACTTAATCATAGAAACGAACTGACTTCGATCTGTAGACACTCTAAGAAATTCTTGTTAAATACCGTGTTAGCTTAATATAGATTTTTTTTTCGTCCAATAACATCTTGACATGTCACGCAAGTACTCATTGTTCTCTATTTTCAAATTTGTATATCTTTACATGCAACCGTTTTTTCTCTGGCAGTCGCCTGATGATTGCCTCGCATGAGGCATGAAACTCAGAGTAGCGATTATGTAAATATATATATATATATATATATATATATATATATATATATATATATATATATATATATATATATATATATATATATATATATATATATATATATATATACATTGAGTTATAAGAAGGTGGCTAAAGGAATTTGACATAGCACTTCAGTTCTGATACATTGTTTTGATAGGGAAGTTTAAAGGAGGGCGAATCTTAGCTCAATTGAACGAAAATTACTCTAATCTATGTGTTTTTGGAGAAACAAGACTGTATCTGCAACATACTCGTAAAATCACGAATTATACCAATTTAATTAACAGTGTTTACAACTTAAAATGGTCCCTACGAAAACAAACATAAAAAGTTCCAGCGCCGGCGGTGATCCGAGGCCTTCAAAATCTATGTATGGACTCAAATGCACTGAGAGAAAGCTTGTTACATCGACGATCGCTTCATTTTGAAGGAATTTTAAACTAAAAGGAACAAATAATAAATGACTTATAAGTGACACGTGTAGCATATGGTTCGTGTCAATTCGCGACCGGAAACCACGCAAATCAAATTGCTTCTCACTAACAAATCACAGCAAGCTCTGATCGCTAGCTAAACCGAACGGCAAAAAAGTCGTTAAACGAACAAGTTCTACTCACATAAAGGCTTGAAGTCACTCAAAGCAGCTTCCTCGGCCATCTTGCTCTCGTCTTAAGCAATATCCCGGATGTAACAAAAAATTTTTGAAATGGAAAGACCGCTTCCGAACATTATCACAGGATTTTTTGAAGTCTGTAGCCACAGTAAAGTTCCAGCCAAATATCGTTATGAACGTCTTCAAATCAGCCCTTAAGTCTAGCTCCGAGTCCTAATTAATGTGGCTAAAGATCTTTGCTGTCTAAAGCAAGCAATCCATTATCTGTACCTCGCACAACGTACCGAGTTCATTTCAACCCGCCAAAGCTTTGTTTAAGGTACGATAATAGCCGACCCATAACTTGAAAATCGGAATACTTCCACCTTCATTGGACTTAATGATGTCCTCCAGCAAACTTCCTTTAGACAGCAATATAGAAAGCTAGATTAGACTCCGTCTTCTACGACCTAGCGCGCGCAACTAGAATTTAAAAAAGAAACGGGTTCGGTGAACGCAAGAGAGACTGGGGTAAACAGGGAGGTGGGGGGGGGGGGGGGGTAGAAACACCACAAATAGTAAAATTTGACATCTTTGACATCACTACAGCATTTAGGCTAACATCTCTTGCGAAGTTAGCGAAATGATAACCAATCCCCCCCCCCCCCCCCCAAAAAAAAAGGAATAAAATAAAATAAGTGAAATTTCATACATTTGCTTATTTTTCATAAGGCACCTTTTGTTAAATCAGTGTAGATATATATATATATATATATATATATATATATATATATATATATATATATATATATATATATATATATATATATATATATATATATATATATATATATATATATATATATATATATATAACTGGATTTGCAAAAACAAGGCTCCAGAAATTTAACGGACACTGATAGTTTTGATACTAGCCCTGAATAGAGAGCTTTCCACAAAGCATAATTGTAGCTCGGATGAATGTAAAAGCCGCTCCTTTTCCCTTTTGTGGCGAAAAATACTAACTTCAGAGTATTTTGCCCGAATCATGAACTAAACTATTTAATTAAGAGTGTTAACAACATGACATATCAGTCTAATTTGACACCAAGGTAAACCTGTAAAAACATTCGGCCGAGAGCTTGTCTTTAGCTTTCTAAAGGCATTGACTTCTCAAATAAACTGAACTTTAGCGTCCTACATCGAAGTTTGATTCAATTTCAAGCAAACCAGGCAATATATCAGATATATCTGAGTAAAGCGAAACGTTGGCATGTGTTGTTTATGTCAATTATCGGCTCATTGTCGACCGGAAAACCACGCGATAACATTCCCCTCCACTAGCGAATCAAAAAGAACTCTGACTGTTAGCTAAGCGGAGAACGCCTAAAATTGAAAATAGAAGGAAAAAGGTCTACTCACATAATCGCTTGAAGTGATTTCTTGGCCCTGTTGTTCGACATGATTCTTCTCACAAATAACAATGTCCCGGATGTATTTCAATTTAATGAAGCGGGAAATACCCGTCCCCAACATACAACAGAGAAAAAAACTAACACTCTAGGCACGCTCAAATTCAAGCCAAATATCGCCACCATCGATTAGAAATGTGCCCTAACGACTGCTTCCGAGCCCTAATTCATGTGCCTAGAGCCTTTTAATTTGCTGTCTAAAAGAGGCACCACGTTATCGTTACGTCCAACCGCTCCGAGCCTTTAAGTCGACCCGCTTAAGTCGGAAGTAGGATAACAGACGACGCAAACTTGCAAATCGTTGGACTTTCACCTTCACTAGACTTAATGATGCCTTCAGCCGAACCTCCTTTAGACATCAAGTTATAGAAAGGTAACTCGATCAGCTTACTGATACTAGTCTGTCCGAAAATAAAATTCAAACGTGTGTACACAGCGCATCAGAGACTGGGACTTGGACTTGACTAACCCCCACCCACCCCACACAACTGTACCTAAGGATGCGAAGGGGGTAGGGGGGGGGGGGGGGGGAGATGGGAGATTGAGAGAAAACACATATCCACAGAGAACTTGTATGCTTTTTCTACTACGAACTGCATAAAGAAAGTAATACTTTCTGGAGCCTTGTTTTTGCAAATCCAGTTATATATATATATATATATATATATATATATATATATATATATATATATATATATATATATATATATATATATATATATATATATATATATATATATATATATATATATATATATATATATATATATATATATATATATATATATATAAACGAATTAGCAAGTTCATGCCCCCACAGAAACCGATATGTACTTCGGAACTTTAGAGTAACGTAATTAAGATATAACCTCTTGTTTATAATGCATTTGTCACCTAGAAACCATTCGATTATTTTCCAATAAGCTTGAATGTAACGCATTTGCCATAGAAACCATTCAAATGTTCGCATTTAACTGCCAGCTAAATGATTTAACGGTCAGTCGTTGAAGTTGCCTGATGAGTGTGGACCTTATTATTCTGGTCCATACGAAACAGAGCTGTCGCAATAAAACGATGCACTCCGAAGGAAATTGAAAAGACCAAACAAGAAGTCAGCAATGTGTTCAAATCAAATGGCCTTAAGATCACAATTGACGCCAACAAAAAGATTGTTGACTTTCTTGACGTAACCTTCGACCTCACTAATGGCAGCTACAAGCCATACATAAAGCCCAACAACAAAATATTGTACGTCCACCGACAAAGCAACCACCCCCCAGCATTGCTAAAAAACATCCCACTCAACATTAATAAAAGGCTAACTAACATCTCATCCAGCAAAGAAGTATTTGACGAATCCATCGCCCCTTACCAACAAGCACTCAAAGAAAGTGGATATGACCACAAGCTAACATACAAACCTTCACCAGAGCCACTTCCGAGAAACAGAAGAAAGCGAACAAGAAACATCACATGGTACAACCCCCCTTTTGCTTCAAACGTTAAAACTAACCTTGGTAGAAAGTTTCTTCACATCGTCGACAAATGCTTTCCAAAGAACCATCCGCTCCACGAGATTTTCAACAGGCACACACTTAAGCTGAGCTACTCATGCATGCAAAACGTGAAATCAATCATCTCGTCACACAACAAACACGTCCTTTCAAAAACAAATACACCAACGCAGCAACCCGACACCTGTAATTGCAGAAAGAAACCGGATTGCCCACTCGAAGGAAAATGCCTTCAAACAAACGTCATTTATCAAGCCACAGTAACCACCGAGACAACAACTGAAACTTACGTGGGACTGGCAACAAACTTTAAGGAACGTTACAGAAATCATCAGACATCCTTTCGACACTCAAAACGAAGAAACGAAACAGAACGGTCTAAATATGTTTGGAATCTGCAGGACGCAAAGAAACCGTTTCGAATCAAATGGAAAGTTTTAAAGAAATGTAACCCCTACAGCAACGTTAGCAAAAAATGTAATCTTTGTCTGCACGAAAAATTTACTATCATCTGTAAAAAAAGAGCTGTGTAGCCTTAACAGACGAAACGAATTAGCAAGTTCATGCCCCCACAGAAACCGATATGTACTTTGGAACTTTAGAGTAACGTAATTAAGATATAACCTCTTGTTTATAATGCATTTGTCACCTAGAAACCATTCGATTATTTTCCAATAAGCTTGAATGTAACGCATTTGAAATAGAAACCATTCAAATGTTCGCATTTAACTGCCAGCTAAATGATTTAACGGTCAGTCGTTGAAGTTGCCTGATGAGTGTGGACCTTATTATTCTGGTCCATACGAAACAGAGCTGTCGCAATAAAACGATGATTACTCCTGAAGCCTGATCTCTTGTGAAGTTATTGTCACTGCTCCTGTTTTAAATGAGTTGAGCGCTCTACGAAATACATTCTACACAAGAAAGAAATAATTTATATATATATATATATATATATATATATATATATATATATATATATATATATATATATATATATATATATATATATATATATCTGACTGGATTTGAAAAAACAAGCCTCCAGAAAGTATTACTTTATTTATGCAGTTCGGCTAACAAAAAAAAAAAAAAAAAAAAAAAACTTATGTAGCGTGCCTAGTTTTGAAAAGTATACAACTTTTCTGTGGATATGTGTTTTCTCTAAATCTCCCATTCCCCCCTCCCTCTTCGCATCCTCAGATGCAGTTGTGTGGGGTGGGTGGGGGTTAGGCAAGTCCCAGTCTCTGATGTGCTGTGTACACACGTTTGAATTTTATTTGCGGACAGACTAGCATAAGTAAGCTGATCGAGCTAGCTTTCTATAACTTGCTGTCTAAAGGAGGTTTGCCTGAAGACATCATTAAGTCTAGTGAAGGTGAAAGTCCAACGATTTGCAAGTTTGCGTCGTCTGTTATCCTACTTCCGACTTAAGCGGGTCGACTTAAAGACTCGAAGCGGTTGGACGTAACGATAACGTGGTGCCTCTTTTAGACAGCAAAAGGCTCTAGGCACATGAATTAGGGCTCGGAAGCAGTAGTTAGGGCACATTTCTAATCGGTGGTGGCGATATTTGGCTTGAATTTGAGCGTGCCTAGAGTGTTAGTTTTTTCTCTGTTGTATGTTGGGGACGGGTATTTCCCGCTTCATTAAATTGAAATACATCCGGGACATTGTTATTTGCGAGAAGAATCATGTCGAACAACAGGGCCAAGAAATCACTTCAAGCGATTATGTGAGTAGACCTTTTTCCTTCTATTTTCAATTTTAGGCGTTCTCCGCTTAGCTAACAGTCAGAGTTCTTTTTGATTCGCTAGTGGAGGGTAATGTTATCGCGTGGTTTTCCGGTCGACAATGAGCCGATAATTGACATAAACAACACATGCTAGCGTTTCGCTTTACTCAGATATGTCTGATATATTGCCTGGTATGCTTGAAATTGAATCAAACGTCGATGTAGGACGCTAAAGTTCAGTTTATTTGAGAAGTCAATGCCTTTAGAAAGCTAAAGACAAGCTCTCGGCCGAATGTTTTTATACGTTTATTTTGGTGTCAAATTAGACTGATATGTCATGTTGTTAACACTCTTAATTAAATAGTATAGTTCATGATTCGGGCAAAATACCCTGAACTGTGTTAGTATTTTTGGCCACAAAATGCAAAAGGAGTGCCTTTTACATTCATCCGAGCGACAATTATGCTTTGTGGAAAGCTCTCTATTCAGGGCTAGTATCAAAACTATCAGTGTCCGTGAAATTTCTGGAGGCTTGTTTATTCAAATCCAGTTAGATTAGATTCACCCATATAATCGGTAAATGCCAATTTTAGCCGAAATTTAAAGCTGACTGCCTCGTTTGTCTGGTTTAAATGCCCTCTTTGTAATGAGCGGCCAATCTAGTCTTCAAGAAAGTCATATTGAGTCTATTTTGGATAAAATCTTAGAGGTTGAGCCTTTTAAAAATTTTTGCTGCAAACCAAATAATCTATTTGACCTTTCATTTGGCCTTGAAACTCTCTCTGAACAGTTTTAAGGACTTTAACATGCACGGCCTAGCTGGTTTATGGTTTAAATGAGGCAAACAGCACTCACTGTGAGGCATAAGCATATTTATGTGCCATATCTGACTGGATTTGAAAAAAACAAGCCTCCAGAAAGTATTACTTTATTTATGCAGTTCGGCTAACAAAAAAAAAAAAAAAAAAAAAAAAAAACTTATGAAGCGTGCCTAGTTTTGAAAAGTATACAACTTTTCTGTGGATATGTGTTTTCTCTAAATCTCCCATTCCCCCCTCCCTCTTCGCATCCTCAGATGCAGTTGTGTGGGGTGGGTGGGGGTTAGGCAAGTCCCAGTCTCTGATGTGCTGTGTACACACGTTTGAATTTTATTTGCGGACAGACTAGCATAAGTAAGCTGATCGAGCTAGCTTTCTATAACTTGCTGTCTAAAGGAGGTTTGCCTGAAGACATCATTAAGTCTAGTGAAGGTGAAAGTCCAACGATTTGCAAGTTTGCGTCGTCTGTTATCCTACTTCCGACTTAAGCGGGTCGACTTAAAGACTCGAAGCGGTTGGACGTAACGATAACGTGGTGCCTCTTTTAGACAGCAAAAGGCTCTAGGCACATGAATTAGGGCTCGGAAGCAGTAGTTAGGGCACATTTCTAATCGGTGGTGGCGATATTTGGCTTGAATTTGAGCGTGCCTAGAGTGTTAGTTTTTTCTCTGTTGTATGTTGGGGACGGGTATTTCCCGCTTCATTAAATTGAAATACATCCGGGACATTGTTATTTGCGAGAAGAATCATGTCGAACAACAGGGCCAAGAAATCACTTCAAGCGATTATGTGAGTAGACCTTTTTCCTTCTATTTTCAATTTTAGGCGTTCTCCGCTTAGCTAACAGTCAGAGTTCTTTTTGATTCGCTAGTGGAGGGTAATGTTATCGCGTGGTTTTCCGGTCGACAATGAGCCGATAATTGACATAAACAACACATGCTAGCGTTTCGCTTTACTCAGATATGTCTGATATATTGCCTGGTATGCTTGAAATTGAAATTGAACGAAAATTACTCTAATCTATGTCTTTTTGGAGAAACAAGACTGTATCTGCAACATACTTGTAAAATCATGAATTATACCAATTTAATTAACAGTGTTTACAACTTAAAATGGGACCTCCGAAAATAAACATACAAAGAACCAGCGCGAGCGGTAATCCGAGGCCTTCAAAATCTATGCATGGGCTCAAATGCACTGAGAGAAAGCGTGTTACATCGACGATCGCTTCATTTTGAAGGAATTTTCAACTAAAAGGAACAAATTATAAATGACTTATAAGTGACACATGTAGCATATGGTTCGTGTCAATTCGCGACCGGAAAACCACGCAAATCAAATTGCTTCTCACTAACAAATCACAGCAAGCTATGATCGCTAGCTAAACCGAACGGCAAAAAAATCGTTAAACGAACAAGTTCTACTCACATAAAGGCTTGAAGTCACTCAAAGCAGCTTCCTCGACCATCTTGCTCTCGTCTTAAGCAATATCCCGGATGTAACAAAAAAAATTTTTGAAATGGAAAGACCGCTTCCGAACATTATCGCAGGATTTTTTTTAAGTCTCTAGCCACAGTAAAGTTCCAGCCAAATATCGTTATGAACGTCTTCAAATCAGCCCTAAAGTCTATCTCCGAGTCCTAATTAATGTGGCTAAAGATCTTTGCTGTCTAAAGCAAGCAATTCATTATCTGTACCTCGCACAACGTACCGAGTTCATTCCAACCCGCTAAAGCTTTGTTTAAGGTACGATAATAGCCGACCCATAACTTGAAAATCGGAATACTTCCACCTTCATTGGACTTAATGATGTCCTCCAGCAAACTTCCTTTAGACAGCAATATAGAAAGCTAGATTAGACTCCGTCTTCTACGACCTAGCGCGCGCAACTAGAATTTAAAAAAGAAACGGGTTCGGTGAACGCTAGAGAGACTGGGGTAAACAGGCAGGTGGGGGCGGGGGGGGGGGGGGGGGTGCTAGAAACACCAAAAATAGTAAAATTTGACATCTTTGACATCACTACAGCATTTAGGCTCATATCTCTTGCGAAGTTAGCGAAATAATCATCAATTCCCCCCCCCCCCCCCCAAAAAAAAAAAAATGACTAAAATAAAATAAGTGAAATTTCATACGTTTGCTTATGTTAAATCAGTGTTAAATCAGTGTATATATATATATATATATATATATATATATATATATATATATATATATATATAAAACGTCGATGTAGGACGCTAAAGTTCAGTTTATTTGAGAAGTCAATGCCTTTAGAAAGCTAAAGACAAGCTCTCGGCCGAATGTTTTTATACGTTTATCTTGGTGTCAAATTAGACTGATATGTCATGTTGTTAACACTCTTAATTGAATAGTATAGTTCATGATTCGGGCAAAATACCCTGAACTGTGTTAGTATTTTTGGCCACAAA
>OY855911.1:19026768-19106768 GCA_963693305.1 Meandrina meandrites | reverse complement strand
TTCTAGGTAATGCGGAAATGCTACCAGTGGCAGAAAAGATGGCTCGGATTTGCAAAATTTAGTGCCGCAATATTTTTAACAGACCATAATTACTAAACTCGTATAGTTGGCCTATTTCTTGAATGGGGTGCTCTGAGTGGTCGCCACTTGAAGACGTTTTACTGTACAGGAATTATAGAAACATCTATGCTAAAAATATTTGATATCTTCTGATGAAATTAAATTAGAGTTAACTTTCAATTTGAAGTTTACTTATCATGCAAGCAGTAACAAATTGTAAAACAAAAGCCGCTTTACGTTGTGTTTACCATTGACAATAACAGTAACGCTTTTACTGTTGCCTGTGCCTCCACTGTTGTTGGCCACACACTTGTAGACAAACACTCCTCCATAAGACATTCTTCTTTTCCAAACTCCTGAAACGCTGACGTCACCCACCAGTGTGTCATTCTCAAACAATTGATAGGTTCTAACCGCTGGCTTACTATAAGCTGAGCAGTTGAAACTTATGACGTCATCCCGACAAGCACTTGCTTTACTTGCTGTTATCTGAACATTCTCAGGGGGGTCTGAAATAATCAAACATATACAGTGAAACCCAGTTAATACGGACACCAAAAGGACACAACAGTTCTGTATTATCCGGGTGTCTGTATTTTTTTAACAAGCGGGTGTCCGTAAAGCGGGCTTCCATTGTATCAGTTACCAACAAGCATTTGTAAAGCTAATCGCATGAGGTCGAGTAAAATTAAGGATAGTTATTACTATTCATTCAAAATATTTCTCCGTTTCTGAATGGCTTTTAATCCCTGGTTAATTCCAGCTAACCGGCAAGCGCCGACGAAATTTGGAAGAAAGTCCTATTATACGACGATTGACGTCATCAACTGTCCTACATCAAAAATAAACCGATCCCAACCTCGTTTCCAAGGATGATTAACTGATCGCAACCTCGTCCCCAAAGATCGTTGACGTCACGCAACAACGGTCTTGCTGAGCAGCTTCAAAGCGCGAAAATGGCCGCACGATTTGAGCATTACGAAGAGGAAAATATTTAAGCTATTAGAAGACAAGGATACTCAAAACACGGAAAAAGCAACGAAGGGGAGTCGATCGATTTTGAAAGCCAATCTTCAAGAGGAAAAAATCCCTGATCCAGCCACTGCGGAGGACTTGGAACGTCGAAGTAAACAAGAACGTCGATGGAACCTGTACTCGAAAACGTCGCTTTGTGTCGTCAGACTTAGCTTCAATAGACACTTCAAAAAAGTTTGAAATATCAACATTATAAAGGACAACAAATTTAATGAAGGTAGCGGAGTTTTTGAAGTTTAAATCAAATTTAAAAGCGAACGTTGTTGTGTATTATTCTGTCTAAAACGCTATTAAATTCAATTTGTGCTTTTGGAGCTTTGGAAATAATGTTAAATGAATAATAAAACAATTATTGAATCCGGTTTTCGTATGATATGTAGAATTATCCAGATCTCGGAGGGTGTTATCCAACTCAGCCTTTGGCTTCGGCGATAACACCCTCCTCGATCTGCATAATTCTTCATATCAAACTCTGCCTCATCCAATAATTGCTTAATATCACACGTGGGCGACTCTGGCAATGTTTCCAATTTCCGAAAACACGAGTGAAATAAATCATTTATTTTACAAGGAATAATGCGATTACTTGTTTGTGACAGTGGGAAAAATTTGGGCGACTCGTGTAATTTTTGCAATTTCCGAAAACACGAGTAAGATAATTCCTTTATTTTGCGACGAATCATAATTGTTTATGAAACAATTTGAAACAATTTGGGCTTTAATAGGCATCAGCAATTCAGCTGTTGAAAACTTTTGGGATAGTTTTGTATCGCAACGACAAAAAAAAAAAGGCGGAGAAACCAGGCCTGTTGAAACTTTCGTCATTTTTGAAATAACAATTTTTAGCCTTTTTAATGCTTTATAATCGTTCGAAAATTACTATGAGTCTTACACTCAATAAACATTCCGCTTGTATTAACTACGCTTAGCTCTGCTGAGGCTGACGCTTTTTGTGTTCTCAATTATCTCCGGCTACGTCAGACTAATAACACTGCAATATCTGACGTTGTGAACAGGGCGGCTGAAAGCACATGAAGCTGCAAATGTAGAAGAATTTGGTGGATACACCTGACTTATGACACTTTGATCTCGGGACTGGATCACAGTAATCAATAATTCTTAACATCATCTTCATCAAAGTCGTCGAGCTGTGCGATGATGGCAGTTGATGCTCCTTTTTGAGGACAGGCAACTTTAAGCGGTGAGTTTTCTGTCATTTTCTTAGTGGAAAACTCAATTTTTTAAAAATATATCTGCAAAATACCATCGTGCTCTAAGATGATGTGTATTTTAAGGCGTTTCGAGGCCGTTTCTTTGGGCGAATTTCAAACATATTGTTGTCATGATAATTTATCCTATTTTCATTTTGCTTTTCTTCTATGAAAACGTTATTGCAATTAGGTGTCCATGTACAGCTTCAACAGTTTGACGAGGAATCTTTTACCTTGGGTGGCAAAAATTTTTAGCTTTGACGCTTATTATCGGGTTTGGCGCTTAATCCTCCTTGCCTTGACCCTCGACGAAAGTAAGAAATTCACTTCCGTCCTTGTGCAGTAAAATGATCTTCTACGTTTTTTAGTGTCCGTACAGGCCAAAGTTCTCGGTCAGCAATCACATGGGGTAACTCGGCGCACGTGGAGTTTCACTGCCAAGCTGCTCTTTCTTCAAGAGGATTTCCTCGTTCGCTGCATTTTCGCACCTTCCCTTCAAGATTTTCCTTGAATTTCGGGACTCTCTATCTCGGATAATAAATTTTGGGTACGGCCCATGGTCTTCCTTTTCTTTTTGTAACTCGGCGCAAAACTGCGAGACTGTTTTGTTAAGGGTTTCACAGTCGTACTCTGCTTTGTTTGGCTTTCTTTTATTTGCCAATTTCACAACACGTTACAATTTCCAGTAAATGAGTGAAACAAATTATGGATCGTACGCCACTGTATTATCGTTTTCGTTTAATAAAGGTTTTACTGTAACGCAATGAAGACAAGTAGTGGATATCTGCCACTTACACTGAACATCTATCGTTGCCGTCTCTGATGAATTGCCACACTCATTACTGGCTTCACACCTGTATTCTCCAGCTTCACTTCTGTTGATATGTTTGAGAACCAACTCACTTCCATCAACACGCTGGCCATCAGCCTTGAACCAAGACACCATTGGTGGAGGAATCCCTGATGCTTGGCATGACAGAGTTACATTGCCACCCTCAGTTATTGTCTCATTCTGTATTGGTTGCACGGCTGACAGAACTGTAATCAAATAAGTCACAAAAGAGATGGTAATGGAGGAAGGTATATATTTTAGTGGCTCTATGAATCGCCAATTTAAATGGTCCGAATGGCAAAATCCCAACCAAGAAAGAGCCAATCACAATTCTCGGATGTACCTCAAGACTGTTTTGCCGTATCCTTCGCATGCAGAACTTTGGTGAACTCACCGAAAAAGTATTGCCCATACCACAGCCGCCATGTAACAACACACGATATTGATTCTAAAGTTACCTTTCGCCGATCGGGCAGAACAATGCACATTGTTTTTTGTTTTTTTTGCTCAATAAGAAGGTTTAAACAAGCAAGCAACCGTGGACGATGATCCTACTGGTATACGTTGGATCAATAAAGATCTGATCGGTTTAAAATAGAATCAAAGATCTCCTCGAGATTCGACTATTTCACATGGAGTATGCGTTGGGGAAATGCTAGTATCAAAAGCGATTTGCGATGCATTAACCCATTGACTCACAGTCCAGAAGGCTTTTATTAGCGGGCACCCAACCCCCCTCCCCCCCCCCCCCCCCCCCCCAAAGAAAAAAAAAATTCCTGGCTCTTTTACGGCATTTAACACTAACGTGCGAGTGGGAAAAATATACCATATGCGTACTAAATTCAGACAAATAATTCCTTTCTGAAGTAAATGTTTATTAAAACTAGACCCTATGAAAGGCCAATTCATGAATTGAATTGTTAATTATCAAGCTTGATAAATTGATCCGAAACCAGACTTGAAGACGGTCAAAAAATTTCTTCACCTCCGCGCGTCATTTTAACAACTCGCAAAAACACGAACTCTTTCTACAAAATATAACACTTGTTCAAAACACTCTGGTGAAAGGTAGGCTTTCATTCTGTACAACTGTTACTTACATTTATTTAACCACCAGTAGTGTTATCTGGGTACAGCGATAATTGGGGATAATAATTTGCGAATCATGGTGCCGTGAGATAGCGGAAAACTACTGAATTCCTTCCACAAAATTAACACTCAGATTGCTTTTTATGCTATCCATCACTATAACTATTAACAAAAAAATACTTGTTTGCATTTTCCGAAGTACTGTAGTAAATCTTTGCCTGTAAAAGGTCGTAAACTGAACACAATTATCAAATAAACAACAACGCGATGGTAAGTCGGCCGCACGCTGCATATCAGATGTCACCATGTGCTTTTCAAATCAATACGCTTCTAGAAGCCTAAAATTCCAAACGTAAACTGGGCAAATGAAAGAAACTTGAAGGAAGTTTTGTTTTAGATTAATTCTCATTTCAAGATGTAGCTACTAATGTATCAAAGCTTCAAAATTCTGAATATTTTTGAAGCCGTGAGATCCTGCATTATTCACGCTAAAGCGTAAGTTTAATTTTAGCCCGACGGCTTTTTGCAGTCAATTTTTCACTAAGTGGCTTTACCGATCCTTCTAAAAATTCCATTTAAGTTCGAAGCAATATTGTAAATTACCATTTTCCTGTGTGAAGTCTTGAGAAGCTGCAGCGATCAAGTCCGTGAATTGTGGTCAAAACAAAAGATTGCGTGACGAGCTAAAAATACTTCTTTCAATGAAGACGACAAACAATAGACTTATAACAACAGAAAATAACATTGGCCAATATCCTATGACAATGAAGATTCGCAGCAGCTTTTAAGCATGTAAAACTAAGCGATTCAATCGATGAATAGCACAGATCTTTGAAAAATACCTACCTTTAGTTTGCAAAAGGCTAGACAGGCTAAATGACGAGCGACGCGTGAAAATAACACTTCGGGATCGAGAAGTGCTGACGCATTCCTATCCAATGACGTTTTTATCGCCCACAGCGAAAAGTATTCCCTTGACAAATTAAAACAGTCCCTTGAGAGTATACAAAAATGTGTGTCAGAGAGTGCCCCGATCATCCCAATTCTTACCATTTTCCTTGGTAACCAAGCAAAATAGTCGAAAAAATGAAGACTATAAAAAAGCAGAAACCGATACAACGTAGAAAGGTTTTAAATTTGTGTACTATATTTCGGCTGGCCAAACCAGCCTTCTTCAGGTACAATGGGAAATAACATTGGGAAGGGTTTTATATGTAGTGATTGCGGTATTTTGCGTAATACCGGAAATACGTAACGGTAATGAAATTGACAGTGTAGAATGAAATAAAAAAAAAGTAAAATAAACTAAAAATGATAAAATAGCTGATAATACAGTACAGATAAATAAATCAGTATGTTTTTTCGCGAATGTTAAGACCTTCGGGATCAATTGTCCTGCCTTTTAAGATTAAAAAGGCTTCCCTGGCCTTACGGATTGAGTCCCTGTCCGAAAAGACTTTTTCGATGGGGATTAGTTGCATGTCATTAGCAGTGTGGTCAGGAGAGGATAGGAAATGTTGCGCAACTGTGGTAGGTTTAGATTTAGTGTTGGGGTTATCTATGGTACGGCGGTGTTCATTAAAACGGTCTTTTAAACGTCGTTTAGTCTCTCCTATGTATTGTAAATTACAGCGGTTACATTGAATCATGTAGATGAGGTTTTTAGTGTCACCGGTCAAGTTAGAGTTAATGTGGCGCGTTAGTTAGATTTAATGTGGCAGGACAATTGATCCCGAAGGTCTTAACATTCGGGAAGAGACATACTGATTTATTTATCTGTACTGTATTATCAGCTATTTTATTATTTTTAGTTCATTTTACTTTATTTCTATTTCATTCTACACTGTCAATTTCATTACCTTTACGTATTTCCGGTATTACGCAAAATACCGCAATCACTACATATAAAACCCTTCCCAATGTAATTTCCCATTGTACCTGAAGAAGGCTGGTTTGGCCAGCCGAAACATAGTACACAAATTTAAAACCTTTCTACGTTGATATCGGTTTCTGCTTTTTTATAGTCCTCAATAAGAAGAAAGCATTCGCAGAACCGTTTAGGAATGATCTAAACAGACTCCGTCCCTGGTGACTGTTGGTTCAGTCATTTTTGAAACTCTTGTTTCGCTCCGATGTATTGCCGGGTTTACTTCGTTTAGCCCAGACTAGCTGCCCCTAGCTGGGTTTCCGGGAACGCCACGGATTATAGTTACTTAACCATTGTTAAGTACATCTATTTTACCTGCATATTTGTTTCCTTCATTTCGTTTGTATTTTTAATAGCATCTATTTTTTAACGAATCATACAAATTATACACAAAACAGATCACAACTAATCGCAATTTTTGTCTGGATATTAAATTTTTAAACATTTATAGCGGAGCTCCAGCACTTTAAGCGCGTCAGCGGAGCACCATGGGAAAAGTTGGTTGCGTACGCCGTGCGCCCGTCCGCCCGCGCGTACAGACTCTCGGGGAGGGGAAGTGGAGTCCCAACGGGGCCCGACCGGGAGTGGTGGGGGGGGGGGGGGGGGGGGGGAGGAGAATAGACTGATGGAGATGGGGAGCAGATAAATGCTATCTCTTCTTATGGTCGTACGTGAAAAGATCTTTCAAAATTGACATTCATGTTATGATCAATTGACAGCTGGCAAAACAAGGTATCCGCTGACCAGTATCACGTTACCATATCGCGGACTCGCATGTGGAGCTCATCGAGGTCACGTGTTTTTTTTAAGTTCACTGCTGACCAGAAGATGGTTTTCTAGTTGATCGCGTGCTCAAGTCCTGGTGTTTTACAATTTTTTGGTCATTGCGTAAATTCAAATTTAAATAAAGGGCAAATTTAATAACCGATGGGCTCAGCGTTTAGGCTTGGCTACATCTATTTTTTATTTTATTTTATTTTTTTTTTTTCATCTGGACGAAGCAATTGTATGTAAAGGCGAAAAAATCGTTTGCACGTTGTTCACTGCTGAATAGGCCATTTTCGTATTCTCGGTTTTGAACTCGAACTAGCGTGCAATGGAGGCTAATGCGGGGGAATATCATTAAAAACAGCTTCATCTCATTTGCATTAGAAAAGATTTACCCGCATTCCATTGCAAGCTAGTTCCAGTTCGATACCGAGAATACGAAAATGGTCTATTGAAAGACGGGAAGAAAGCGTGCTGGAGAACATAGAACTTCGTGAATATTTCTGGGTTTCTTTACTTACATACAACATTGAAACTTATGCCAAGTGATTTAGGATAACCTCTTAACGGGAAGATCCGAAATAATTGTCGAGCTGAACATGATATTTCGGAGTACGAGTAAAAAACAACGAGACTTCAAGCAATGTCTGCGGTTCTTGCGGCTGACCAAGACTAGAAAGTTAACTGAGCTAATATAAAAGTGTGCTCAGAGCCGGTCAAATTGACTGAAGTGACGGATAAAAGACTGTTAAAAGCTACACCGAAAGGAAGAAAGACATTGACCTACGCTGATAATTCAGATTATGCATATGTCGATGGTGTCAGATTATTACGAACATTGGACGAAACTATCGTTTTCGTCGCTTCGTCTCCGATGTTATTTGGCTGGTTTGAAAGCTTTGCCCTGCAGAATTTACAAGCCATCTCGAAATATTAGGTAACAAACGTAAATGTACACATTTTGTTGTGAGAATCTGTTTATACTTCATTTATGAACGAATTCGATGTTGTGTCGGTTTTCAGATCTTCCCGTCAATTATAAACTTAAATTCTGTTAAAACGAGGGCTGCTTTCAAACCTCTTCGCTTTAATCACTTTTGTACACTTTTGTGTTTCGTTTCAAATTTTGTGTTTGTTTTTTAGTTAGTGGAGTTAACTATGAGATTCATCCTTGGATTTTAAAAAGAATATTAAATTATTGAGCTACACGGATCAAAAACATGCTTTCGAGCGCAGCATTTGCGGAAGAAATCCCGCAAACAGATCAAAGCAAAGAACGAGTAAACCTTCGGCAACGATACTTCACACCAACGATAAAACGATTTATTATCCAACTGCTCTATTTCACTCGCTTGCATTTTTGTCATTTGTAAGCTTATTAGACAGCGAGCACCACTTCCTAAACCACAAACTATCATAGTTCTTACACAGAAAAATGACTTAAACCAGCTACCAATGAATTTGCTGAGTTAGTTTTGCCCGGCGCTGTGATTCTCTTTGTTGTACTGTGAGTTCATTTTGTTTAGCCTCGAGTTGTTTAGCCTCGAGTTGATTTGAGTTGATCTTTTTGCCTTGACTGTTTTGAAGTAAATCAAAACAAATTTCTTCGCCTTCATCAATGTCCTGTTTACTTAGAATTACCCTTAGAGTTATGAAACGTCTTTACACTAAACTTTGATGCGTGCGCCTACGTATACGTGCATACGTGCATGAGGAACCCAATAAAGTGCAGCGACATATACCTATATGGGCAACCGTATACGCTTAGAAATAGTGTAGCTACTTATTAATTGGGAAACAGTGCAAATTCAAGCAAAAAAATAATAAATAGGAGCTCCGCTTTTAGGCGTGCCTTAATCTATATATTATTTTTATATTTTTTATAGTTCTTGGATTACTTTCTCTAATATAAACTGTTTTATTCTGTATCCGGATAGATCTCCGCACACCGAGCTTCTTCTACGGGAATGATATGGTGAATGAGAACTGAATGGACGTCAATGCAAACAAGTGATCGTACATTCATGTGTACTTACTGCATAGTGCATTACATTAAGCTGTATGATAGCAACCTGAAAACATGAGGACCTGTATGGTGTTCGGCGTTAGACTTAAAAAGGAAACAATGAAATGCCTTAGTACATAGCGCGCCATAGAAAGTTCTTTGACCATTTTGGGTTGCATCAGCACACAAGCTAGCTACGCCATGTTCACGAGACCTAAGAAGGATGAAACCTCTCTTTGTGACTAGTTGTTGCTCGGACAAATTCAATTTTTTCCCCATGATAATAAAATGCTAACGCCAAACAGCACACAGGTCTAATAACCGTTATGTGGCTGGTAGTATTACACATGCTCTTTTCATATGCATGTTTCCTGTGCTTGCTATATTCTTTGGGTCATATCAACTTCATTAAGAACAAATATTTTGCCATTTTTCTCACCATTGACAGTGACAGCAACATTCACACTTTGCGTTCTTCCTACAGAGTTGCTGGCCACACATTTGTAGATGAGCACTCCAGTTGCCAATGTCTTGTTCCATCTTCCTGAAGTATCTAAGATAGCAGTTTCATTCTCCAACAGCTGATATGATGTCACAGGCGGATTAGCATCAGCTGAGCAGTCAATGCTGATAATATCACCCTGGCATGCTTTGTTGTTGGCAGCAGATGTTTCTAATTTTACGTTGTCTGGTGAGTCTAAGGAGAAGAAGACAATTTCACTTCAGTTACAGCACTGCACAGAGAATTAATGTTATTTAAAACGTGCAAGACTGTATATGAATAGGTAGCACAATTTTCACCTATTTAGTGATAAACTTTAAGGGAATACTCAATTTATATTACTCTGGCACTGCTTATATTAATGCTTCATTAAACTCATCACCAATACATGAGCTTGGAAAAGGTGCCTTGGATATGGTAGAGCCATGCAAATTCTAGTAAACATAATGGTCTGTGATAATGTACATGTATCTGTACAGTGTATGTATTCAGCCTTACAACATAAATACAGCGATTTCGAGAAAGGTTGTCGGAAAAAAAGCATCAAAGTGCACGCGACAAGACCGAAAGGTGGTCTGGGTATTCACTGGAATTTTGCATATTGACCTTGAGGAAATTTACAAGTTTGTGATTTTGCACGTGGAAAATTTGTTTTTCCTCTCAGGGGCCTATATCTGTAGCTTTACTTTCACTGTCGCATGTCTTTGAGTGAGGAAAATTCTTCTAAACTTTAGATGGGCTAAACGTACCTTGTTTCTTGTGCTTATTTTGTTGTTATATCTCATTAGTATTCAACACATGCAGTAGCTCAATACGTCTAGCCATACTACCTTTCGGGATTGGCTTTTCCGACAACGTTTCTCGAAATAGCTGTATACTACAACTGCAAACCCACTCACCCTGCCTTTTTACAAAATTTTAATTTGTACTATAAAATATTGTTATAACAAAGAGAAGAATATAATATCTAAGAAATAGAAAACATGTACCGTTTTTCTATCGAGTTATAGAAACACGAGTGGAAGTTTGGGAGAACGAGAAATGCTGCTGGAACACAAGCCGATAGGCGAGTATTTCCACAGCTTTTTTAGTTCTCCCAAACTTACACGAGTGTTTCTATAACTCGATAGAAACACGAAAAACCAAACATTGTGTCTAGACATAATGTTGTTTATGTCGAGGCATGTTCATTTGATAACCCGTTGGGAGGATTCGTACCAGGTACGAAGTCAACTAATAAGATTTTAAGGCGGAGTTTGCTATGTAAAAGTAGGAACAATCGCTTAATTCGCCCTTCTATTCCTCGCCATTCAAGTGGTGAGAGCTCAATACGGTATCATTTTAGGAAGCCATATAAGCCGTGTGCATGATCGTGCACGTTTTGTTCACATCAAGTCGGCGACTGAGCTAAGTTATTTAAGGATTTATTGTCTACCTAACTCGAGCGATCGACTTGGCGATCCGCTTGTTCGTTTGCATTTTGTTTTTTCCTACATAGCTAAACAATTTTCTTTCCTTCCTTCATGTTGTTGGTAAACTATAAGCTTACGTTGAACTTTATACCTGTGCACCATCGCAGGGATGGTTAACATCAAAGTGCTTGGGTTAGTCGGTGCCATGAACAGTTGAAAGGCCGCCGTGCAGAATTTATTTAATATAATTTTATTTTAATTATTCATCATTTTCATGACTCATAGCAATTCATGATCAAATGCGAACTAGGGTACCCATATTTTCATGCTCTGATTGTTGTATCCTGTGTCTTTTCGCTATACGTGCAATACCTTTTTTACCAATTATTTTATTGTTGTTGCCGGTATAGCTCTACCGGGCGTTTATGTTTGCGCTTCAGTTCAGTGCACGTGAGGGTTTGTTTTATACAGGGCCGCTTATGTTATTTTACGTTATTGCTTTCTGCGTCTCATGCATGCCCTTGGCGCCATCTCAATCCTTGCATGGGTTTATCTAGACTTGCCTACAAGTCGAGCTTGTTTCCCCTGCAGGAAAACGAGTCAAATGATGTCATTTTGGCGCGAACTTTTTCGGGTCTCCGGTGTCTCCGGGGTGTTAAACTGTCAAGCTGTCAAAAATTACTTTCTGTTTGTAATGTCTTTTGGAAATAAACGCCGCTCATTTTCTAGCTCTCTTCGATTTTCGAAATGTAGTCAAGTCTGCGCTCGGAGCTCTCATGGATGAGGAAAGTACCCCAACAAAATGTTTTGTTCGCGTTGCTGTTCCTGGAAATATTTGCTTACAATGTGGTGGACTGGTAGAAAACGCTGCCTTACGAAGAAGGTTATTTTCCGGATCGAATAAGACTAAGACTTGCCAAAACCTAGAGCTTCTTCTTGGAGATGCGTTCCAAGAGATGGAGGAGAAATCTGCAATTGTTTGCCGAAACTGTTCTGACCGTAACGAAACGCTATGTAAGAATTTTTTTTTTTTTATCGCAAGAGACGAAAGAAGGGTTGGAAGCTCGTATGGGAAGCTCTGTTTATGTTAGCGATTGACGAAGGCATCTGATCATAACGAACACGAAGGTGCGAAAAAATCCTCAACAAAGAGAAGAGCTTTATTTGATGCAAGCGAGTCCGCTATTTCAGTGGAAGAAGTCTGCGAAGCACAACCAAAGCCTATGGCTATTTAGGAGGGCTTCCGGGCTTCCAAAGACCAGTGAGTATTTTGCATCCGTAATTTCCTTCAGTTGGTCGCTGGAACAATCTGCTCCTACCGAAGCGGCCGAAATCCCTCGTGAAAGCAGTGAAGTTGCTTGGTCCTTCATTAGAGCAACCAGTGGCACCACAACCAAACAAACGGACGACAGCACTTCTTGTTCCCCATGCTCTAAAAAGTCGAAAATAAAAGGTGCGACTTCAAAGGTCAAGCTTTTTCCCGATCCCGTAGGCGCCGAGAGAAAGACATATCTACCGCTGCAATAACCTTCAATAGCTTTCCGCTGATGTTCACGAACTTCCTTGTAGTTTGCTTTCCGCCAACCATAAGCGATTGCGTCCTTGATTGAACGCATAGTAAATGTTCGAAACAGTAAACAGAGAAATCAAGAAATCGAAAGACACTCACGAGACGATCAGTTCGAAAGTATTGTTGGTTTCATCTTACGCGTTTGATCGATCTTGTCTGGCAAGGATCTGTTATGATTGACGTTTACTTGACAGCGCTGCTCTCTGATTGGTTAACCCGACAGGAGGAAAATTCCTCCTGTAAATTTGGCGCGCTGCAAGTGATAAAAGTCGGTCGCGCCGGGGTCTACTATAAAACCGGAAACGAGAAGCGACCGACTTTTAGAAAGTCTAGGGTTTATCAGCCATGTCAGCCGATTTTCAGCTACCTTCGTGCGGTTCCTATTTGCTTTCAAATATTTTGGGTTGGTGACGGCCATTTCGCTTTTCCTGTCCATTTGATTACATGTCGCTTTCTTTGTAGTAAAAATGCTCATATGCGACCGTGATTTTATCATGTTCCATGTTTAAAATTCCGCGAGCGAAACAGCTATCTTCGTTGCATTATCTTCGTTCCATTTAGATTATTTCTGTTTACAGATAAGCACATTACAACTTGCAATTCACATGCAAGACTTGAGTACGCATATTTCACATATTGCTTTGCTTGCCCATTCTGAATAATTGTGGGGCTTTGTTCCCCTTGTTCACTGGCCATATTGCCAGTTTTTATTGGAGACTTCGTTTCTCCATTTGATGGGGAATTATATCCCCTTTGTTGTTTATCGCTGATATTAGACGGTACGGCATGAACGACCCCTTTGTCCAGAGCTTTGCCTCAGGGACCTACTCATGCATTATCGTACCGTCGGGGTCATTTTTTCAGAACCCGTGCTGTTCCCCTTTTGGGGCAGTATTTGTATTTTAAAGCGATGTAATTTATATAATTTGTTGTGAGGCTGTGTTCCTCTTGTTCACTGGCCATATTGCCAGTTTTTATTGGACACTTCGTTTCTCCATTTGATGGGGAATTATATCCCCTTTGTTGTTTATCGCTGATATTAGACGGTACGGCATGAACGACCACTTTGTCCAGAGCTTTGCCTTACTGACCTACTCATGCATTATCGTACCGTCGGGGTCTTGTTTTCAGAACCCGTGCTGTTCCCCTTTTGGGGTAGTATTTGTATTTTAAAGCGATGTAATTGTTATTGTTGTGGGGCTGTGTTCCCCTTGGGGAACTATATCCCCTTTGTGTGTCTTGTTGATGGGCAAGTTTAAGCTGTTATGCTGTACAAGTTTATTTTGTTTATTTGACAGAGCCCAGTTTGATGTCCCTATATGCAAACTGTTTAAATATCGTGCTACCCGGGCGTGATATTGTGTTTTGGCCCTGTGCATTGTTTTCGAAAGATCTATTTCATTGCATCGTTTTCCCCGTCTGCAATAACAAGATAAAGCTAAAGACTATTTAATGATGTCAAGCAAACTGGCATATTGTACGACACATTTACCGAAGGCATTTCTTAAATTTTCAGGTCTACCCGCGTTTTCACAGTCTTCATTTGTTCGCCTAAAACGTTTTCCACAAATACAGTATACGGAACCCAATATGGGGCCGCCATTTCTCTCAAATTTACAGGGCGCTGCTTTCCATTATAAGGGGGCTATATGTTGAGCTTAAAAGTTGTAACCAACGATTATTTTGGTACATTTTTGCCTGACGTAGACCCCTACTTTTGGATTTTGATCAAACTTAATGGCATCACGTAAAACAGATCGATTGTTGAAGTTAATTAAATTCCTGTTCAATTCCTGTGGGTCACAATCCACGCCTTTTGTGCGTATGTATTGTGTTTAGGCCAGACTTCCTGTGCGCGAGTTTTTTAAGAGAAAGTTTCCAGAAAAATTCAACAAGGTGCGGCAAGGCTAAAATAAAATAGTTCGCTCATCTTCTGCATGTAGGCAGCCCTTAGTAAAACTAAAAACGTTATGTTGTTTTTGTCTTCAAATATTTTTATTTTTCTGAGAAAAACGAAATTTTCGATTTCACATCTAGACTCGATTCAGAGGGTCCAAATTGGGCTGAAAATCGGCCATTTTCATTCCATTCGCATATCAAAACGATCAAGCGCAAAAAAAATTAAATACAACCGGCTTATTGCATGACTCTTCCTTGTCCAAAGAAGCATAGTTTCAAGAGTTTTAGTTTAATCTAATTATTTAACGGTAAACAAAACCAGACTATTCTCACAGCCCATGTAAGTCGGTTGGTCAAAAGAATCGTCATTTTCACCATGTGCCATATCTCGGATATCCTTGAGATATAGGTATTTATATTGTAGAAGGATGATACTTTCAAAATATACAAAGTTTGGTTTGGGCCAATGATTGAGCACTTGTCAAACAATTATTCAAAATCGTACAAAAACGGCACTAAATCAAGCCAGCCTTCGAATGCGTGACCAAAAGTATTTCCACCGTATTTGTTCTCTAAATCAATTTAATCGCAATACTAGCTATATTTAGGCATGAATCAAAATAGATATGTTCACCTTTGCTCGATTATGATGTCCTGACCGTTGCAATACGTTTCTTTCCTGTCATTTCTTCAATGGCTTCCCGTTTAGTTCGCATGCCGCTCGGTCGAACACGTCTTGCGACTGGTGAATTTGAAGCAACCACTGCTAGGTTTTTATCCAAGTATGTATCGTCATGATTAACGGGCGCTACTTGTGTTACTCGATTAAGCCATATTTCAGGTTTAGCGTTTTCAATAAGCCACTTAGCAGCGCCCGTTGGAAGCTATTATTATTCGAAAAGTGAAGTATTAAATTTGCATACTTCCGAGACAAACGTGACATTTTTTATACTTAAGGGGGTGGGGTGGGGGTAGGTCTTAAATTTTTAGCTGAATCGATGGTTTGAAAGTGTTTGGAGATGAATTATCACAAACTCGTATTTACTACGTGATTTGCTTAACTTATAAGTTCTGCTTACGCTAAAAATGAGAGAGAGAAAAAAAGACATTTTTTTTCCTGTTGTTGTTGCGGTTTTTTATTTTAACAAACGATCAAGGCTCTGTTTCCTTTTTCAGCTAAGGCAACAGATGACACATTCGGTCCCGGTTCTGTATCCTTTGGATAGAAACAGAAAGTTTGACGTCTTCTTAAGAAGTCTTCCTTTCACTGTGATATAAAGCAATCTCGTGAGGAACTTTGCATGTACAGTAACTTTTTCGCCATCCAGTTTCAATCTCGGATCGATGGAAGGGACAGATAATAAAAGCGCTAACATCCTGTTGCGTGTTAAAGATACCCGCTCTCAGGAGAATAAGTTCCTGCTCGCCATTAACACCAGCAAAAGACCAGAGGGACTTACTATTTTCTATATCCTTGTTACATGACAGCAAAGGGACCTCGGTTATTAGTTTACTTTAATCCCGTCGATCATAAGAACAAGGACTGCGAACTTTCGTTTTAAAAGCACAAGAAACTTCCATGAGTACACCAAGTGCATCGAGACCATGTGAAGAGTTTTCTAACAGTTCAACAGTTTATTGAGAGAGATAGCACTTGAAGTCTTGACGAGGATAGCGTTGTGCCGGGTGATTCACATATGGTTCGTGAGAAAAAAGAAATTATTGAAAAATCTATAATCGAGTTTAGCAAATTACAGTAGTCTCGTCTCCTAAAAGTAAACAATGTGAATTCTCGCACACACAAGTTATTTTACTTACTTTGGAGAATTACAGAGTACATAGATGAAATATAAATATAAATTTTGTTTCCATAGCAGGAGCAACCAGTAATTAATAGGCTTTTTTTCACGGTTTTTCTCTCTTTGATTTTGAGCGTAAGCAGAACTTATAAGTTAAGCAAATCACGTAGTAAATACGAGTTTGTGATAATTCATCTCCAAACACTTTCAAACCATCGGTTCAGCTAAAAATTTAAGACCATATCCCCACCCCACCCCGCTAAGTATAAAAAAACTGTCACGCTAGTCTCGAAAGTATGCAAATTTTTACTTCACTTCGAATAATTGTTTGACAAGTGCTCAATCATTGGCCCAAACCAAACTTTGTATATTTTGAAAGTATCATCCTTCTACAATATAAATACCTATATCTCAAGGATATCCGAGATATGGCACATGGTGAAAATGACGATTCTTTTGACCGACCGACTTTCAGGGCGCGTGAGAATAGTCTGGTTTCGTTTACCGTTAAATAATTAGATTAAACCAAAACTCTTGAAACTATGTTTCTTTGGACAAGGAAGAGTCAAGCAATAAACCGGTTGTATTTATTTTTTTCTGCGCTTGATCGTTTTGGCATGTGAATGGAATGAAAATGGTCGATTTTCAGCCCAATTTGGACCCTCTGAATCGAGTCTAGACGCGAAATCGAAAATTTCGTTTTTCTCAGAAAAATAAAAATATTTGAAGGAAAAAACAACGTAACGTTTTTAGTTTTACTAAGGACTATCTACATGCAGAAGATGAGCGAAATCCCTGTTTTTTAGCCTTGCCGCAAAAAATAATTTTTGTCTGATTTTTCTGGAAACTTCCTCTTAAGTTTTGGCATTCGTCGCAGTGATATTCACTGCTATAATGCTCGATTCAGCGGGAACCCCCCTTTATGGACAATTATGCTGGAGATCTCTAAACGTAGAACGGAACAATGATTTTTGACTCTGTAGCATTTGCTCTTTATGTTGTATCTTAGATTTCTTTTTATACCGGTATACTGTCTATTTTAAATATTTTACCTATAATTTTGAAACTTAACAAACAAAGGTTCACACTTTACAAACAGGATCTCGTAAATGAATACCGCTTACTTTTTTTTTTTTATAAGCTGTCCTATAGGACATGTAGGAACCTAGGCTTGGTAGATTGTGATTGATTACTGCATGCCTTTGCCTTTAGTAACAGGATGTAACCCAGTCTCCAAGCATGTAGGTATATTAGTAGTTTTACGGTAGAATTAATTCAGTTGCATTCAAGCCTTCGCAGGCTTCACAGCTCATTATCCTTAGCATGCTCTAGTTCGGTCAAGCAAGCTTGTCTTCAGTGCCTTGGTATGTTACTTTTTTGTTAACATGTTAATGATAAGTTGACCTTTTGGCCTGATCATTCAGTTCTGTCAGGATTATTTGTTATAATTAGCTTACCGGATTGTCCTGTAACAGTGTTTAGTTGTTTTTTGAGTAAATGCAGTTCTTTTGGCCACATGTTTCTGGTCATGTTCATGCTCGTTAATTGTCTTGGCTCACCAAATTTCTTAGTACTACATTGTGTTACTAGCTATAGCTTATATGTTCAGTTGTGACATAGTGTAATCTGAGGATCCAAATTATTGTTTTTAACTTTTCCAGTTAATAGTACAGTCGACTCCCGATAACTCGAACCTTCAAGGGAAATTGAAAATGGTTCGAGTTATCGGGAGTTTGAGTTATCGAGAGTTGAGAACAAATGACCGAAAATATGTAAAAGACGGTGTTCACTGTATTTGATTCATACAATGCACACTTTAACCAAAGTTAATTGTATTGAAGTCGACTGAAAATGGAACAAGATTACTGTATAAATCAGATCGTAGCGTAACGTGAAACAAAACAAAGCAAAGCAGCAGAAGAAGTACAGGCACTGGGAAATTTGCAGGTTTCAAATGTTGGGCTACTGCTACCGAGTTCATGTGATTTACTTTTTCGAGAAATTCAATGTAGTCATGATACGCCCTGATGCTTCTCAACTAATCTATTACTATCGATTATCCTTGAAAGTTTTCTAACATTGGATTTGAAAGAATCGGTATCAACCTAAACCACAAGTAGACAGTACACGTTTTGTGTAATGCAAAAAAAGATAAAGAATTAATACACGGCTGCTTCAAAATAAATTCAATGCTTTGGTCTACAGTATACACTGTTTGCTTTGACTTGTCACGTATTGACAAACATGGTTCGAGTTATCGAGGGTACAGTTATATGGAAAATGACCTGAAGGGACACTAAAATTGGTACGAGTTAGCGGGAGGTTCGAGTTATCGAGGGTTCGAGTTACCGAGGGTAAAATTACAGTAAATATATGACGGAAATCCAGGGGAAATCGATTTTGGTTCGAGTTAGCGCGAGGTTCGAGTTAGCGAGGGTTCGAGTTATCGGGAGTCGACTGTACTTTGTTCAGTATGTTTTCTGTTATTTGGCCAGTTCTCTTTCTTAGTTTATTTATGCTTGTTTGTAATTTGTTATTCCTTTTAGCTGCTTTCACCCCCTTTTTCTTTGCTTATAAATTTGTTTGCGTAAATATCCAATTTGTCTCTTCTGTTGTTCACATAACAACACGATCCTATAACTAATGGTCACAATCTACATACCTGAGTTGGTCTTTCCTACCGTCTATTCTCATTCTACACAAACTAGTCCGCATTCATTTATGACCCCTTTTAGACAGGTTTGAGTGGATCCAGTGGTACACTGTGTGGATCCCGTAGGAGTTCTATTTTGGTGATTCTCACCAATTGTGAATTTAGTTATAGCCGTTTTTGGTCTATCACCTTATTTGTCTTATTCTATTTAGGTTCACCACAGGTGGACAGCAAATCCGCTGTCTCTGGAGATGACTAACAAACTGCAGATGTTTTTAGTCGCATGGCTAGCTATTAACATTTTGAAGTACTTGTGCCATTCCAATGCAACCGCGCACATGCTGACCATTACCATGTGATGTAACAACTTCTGATAACCGTTGATCCATTATGAACAATCATTTAGGAGCCGATGCTGATTAAGACATTTTTTTGACCAGTCAAAGAAGTGTTCATTTACGACAGTACACTAATGACGATCAAGGCACAGTTCACCACAGGTGGACAGCAATAGCCGCTGTCCCTGGAGATGGTTAACAAACTGCAGATGTATTTAGTCGCATGGCTATTAACATTTTGAGGAGCCGATGCTGATTAAGACATTTTCTTGACCAGTCAAAGAAGTGTTCATTTCCGACAGTACACTAATGACGATCAAGGCAAGGTGTGATGAACTGCGTATTTTGTCGAGACTAAATTATTATTTTACTGTAGAAGGTACTGTAGAAGGTATAAGGTGTACTATACAGTAATTGCGTGAATATTTTCTGAATTATAATCTTAATTATATAAAACACCTTACTCCCTCAAGGTTGTAAAGTGCCTGGCTCTGCACTCGGGAGGGATCAGGTTTCCCCCAAGGAAGGGGGTTTTTCCTGACGGGCAGCAGGCAAACTAATTTTTTCATGCTACAACGGCATGTTTCTTAGCACTCCGTTAAGTTAATTTAAGCTATCTTGTTTAACATGGGTCAGTCAAGGGCTGCCATGCATAATTGTTTCATAAGGTACGACCTTTACACACTGGGAGACCTTAATTGAAGCGGCATAATTTGTGCTTTAAATTTATTTTATCTGGGGGCTGAATATTCTTGATTTTGTGCTTGTATTGTCAATAGATTTTAAAATTTGCAAATGTCAGCCTCATATTTTCTATAAAATGAATTCTTTAAGGCATTACACAGGGTGTATTCGATTTCGCTACCAAGAGCATGCAATTCAGGTCATACGTTTTGGCTCGTATCTCGTTTGGCAATATAATTCATACCCCAAATGCCATTTCACATTTTGCTTGCAATAGGCATCATCCAGCAAGATGACGTTTTCCTATTAACAACAGTGCTTTTGCTTTGGCACCACTTCGCGCTGCCGAAAACATTTTCCTTGATGCCAGAATTCGTGCTCTTGATCGCTGGATATTGGGTGCGTTTATTCTTCATTTACGTTTTACCATTTAGCTTCCTCTTGCATGTCAGCTGGTATTTTGTAGCTAGGACAATTGGCTGCTAGCTAGATGCCTTAGGGCATTACCAAGTGCTTAATTTATAATTGATCTTACCATTCTTACCTGTTTTTGTTAAATAGCAGTTTCTTTATAGAAAGACTGCTCAAGGACAGCGTTAGGATTGCCCAAAGGTTCAGACACGAGGCTGCTTTTTGGGCACGTACTTTCTGCTTGCTCATTTGATTATTTCGGTCACCCAGCAGTAAGTGAAATGCTTACCATGGTGGTTCAGACAGGTGGCTGCCACTTTGTATGTATTTCAATTTAGATTTCTTATCATCAGCCACGGGCTGTTGTTGTTTTCACCCTTTAACGCGAGCTTTGCCTTTTTATTTTGTTGTGGGGCTTGTGCCACAGTTGTGTGGCCCGTGACGTTTTTTGGCGCCCCACGTTTACATTATCGTTTAATATGTTCAGATTTTCTATATTTTGTTATGACTTAGAGATAATTGATTCAATTAAAAATGCCACATGCGTGGCCAATTTTCTCCAAGTCATTTGTAGTATTGAGTTCTAGCCTTCTCAACCCTTGGTAGTATCCTATTCAGGCAAAGCTCGCGTCAAAGGTCTTTTATTCTAGGAACTTGCATCGATATAAAACATGTTTTCTATTTCTTTTAGAAAACACCGCGACGAAAAAAACGAAACCAAGTTGTTAACTTTAACGATCATAATGTAAAATCTCTTTGCTCGCGCCATCATCACGTCAACAGCTCGTGCTAGTTCTTTGTTTCTATCGAGATATATAACCCGATTTTTAACCAATCAGCGCGCATATTTTCTTAGCACTGTTTTCTACATATATTTACAAACTGGTAACTTTGACTTCAATCTTCACAGACTTGAGATAAATTATACTGTTTAAAAATGACAACATTACAGTTATGCACTCAAGGGACTTACACTGTACATCAATGGTTGCTGTCTCTGATGCATTGCCACACCCATTACTGGCTTCACACTTGTATTCTCCAGCTTCACTTCTGTTGATATGTGTGAGAACCAACTCACTTTCAGCAATACGCTGACCACCAAACTTGATCCAAGACACCATTGGTGGAGAAGTTCCTGATGCTTGACATGACAGAGTCACATTATCACCTTCGGTTACTGTCTTATTCTGTATTGGTTGTATGGATGAAGGCACTGCAATAAAATCAAACATAATTAACCAAACTGGCATCCTTCAAGATATAAAAAGCATATAATTTAAAACGTTGTATTTAGCATGAATGTTCAAATACAGAATAAATTATTGTAGGCTAATTGTGGGCAGTGCTATCAATTCCAGCCTTGGCTTGATCAAAATATGCATGGATGAGCCATTTGCAACGAACGCAGTTCTGCAAGCAAACTGAACAATGTAATTATTATTTAAATCACCATCAAAAAAATTACGGTACCAAAATTAATCAAATGCTATTCCCAAACTGATATTCCCCAGTTTTCGAGCTTTGAAATTTACCTTCGTACGTTTGGTTTCATCTTGAGTAAATTGTTAAGATGAACAGGACTAAAAATTTTGAACATACTAAAAATATTTTGACGTTTAAAAGCTTTGCGTAGAGGTCTCTCAAAATGCGGCAATTTGTAAAAAATATTTGAAGGGTATAAACACAAGATCCTCCATTTCGCTTCAAAAAAATGCACAGATGTTTGACCCCTGGACATTATCTGTTCCTTGAAGCTTACAATTTTCCTCCAAATTTGGCTCTCGGAAACTGTTCGCTTCTCGGACCAGGTAATGTTCGCGGACAATTATCAGTGTATATTTTCGCGCCAAATGGAGTCTACGATCATGTTACAATGGTAACAACCTAGGCTCTTGTCACCTTTTTTACCAAAAAGTATCATTTCTGACTATTTCTGTCTATTCCTCGAATAATATGCGTAAAATGTCGTACGTACAGTGGTAGCTGATGTAGGGCAAAAAAATAGGGAATTTTCTTCCTGAACAGACAACGATACGAACAGAAAGAGATGATAGCTGCTTCCTGCGTGACGCATGAGCAGTACACTGCATACTGGACGCTTCAAAGCCTGAGGAGCTGTCTGGAGTTTGGTGTCAGCCTTTAGAAAAAACAAATGCCTTAGTCATTAGCCGCTGCAGCTCTTTTGACGTTTTGGGCATCGTTAGCATGTTTCGTTAGTACTTCCTTTCATTCATTTAATGCCGTGTTAGCGAAACCCAAGAAGGTTGAATCCTCACTTTTTGGCTATCTGTTGCTCGGACAATTTTTGTTAGTCTTTTTTTTTTTTTCTGTTTACAAAAGGCTAACGCCAAACAGCACACAGGGCTAACGACCGTAAAGTGGTTGGTAGTATATAATTCACTAGTTCACTAGTTTACTGTTCACTAGTTCTTGCCCCATTCACATAGCATACGCTATTTCTTCCGCTTGCCACATACGCTAGTCTCAACTATATTCAGTATAGGAACAAGTATCTGGCCATTTTCCTCACCATCGATAGTCACAGTAACATTCACACTCTGTCTTCTTCCTACGGTGTTGTGAGCCACACATTTGAAAATGAATACTCCAGTAGGTAATGCCTTGCTCCATCTTCCAGAAGTGTCTAAGATAGCAGTGTCATTCTGGAACAGCTGATATGATATCACAGATGGATTAGCATCAGCTGAGCAGTTCATGCTGATAACATCACCTGGACATGCTTTGTTGTCAACTGCAGAAATTTCCAATTGCACATTCTCTGGCTTGTCTGAGAAAAAGAAGGCATGATTCATTAAATTTAGAAGAATAATATGCCGCGATTGATCGATGCGTAAATTACAATGCAATTTTCAAAAGGTGGGTTTTGGAGTTTAAGGTGATTAACAGTATTGCGCATCATTACTGCTTCATTAGCTAGCACATTAAAAGTTGTCGGCTTTTTACTGGGGCGCCAGAGGGGTTAATGGCTATATTTGTCTTACCATTTATTAAGTCTAATGCGCATGCGCATTAGACTCTATGTAGTAGAAACAAAGCTGTTAGCAATCCCAAGGGAATTGTTCGGGATCGATAATCGTTCGGTGTAATTGCGCTTAAACAATAGCCCGGCTCATTGCAGGCTTGGTGCGGTGATCGTAATCCAATCAGGAAGCAAGGATTTTGTTAACGAAGCAACCATCGAACGGAGCTCGTGCACGACACGCACTTGTAAAAGAAATTGTTATTTATGTAATTGGAATAAATGTTTTACAGTGCAAAATAATATGAATCCTCGTTTTCAAGTGTGAAGCCATTGAAAATGTTCTCCTTCCAGCTGCATGTTATTTTATAATCCGTGAGAAACGCAACGTGAAATCGATATCTTTTGATGAAAAAAATCCGGAAGTAACATTTGTGTTCATAAACAAAAAATAACTTTGAAAAAAATGGAAAATAAAATAAGATTGTAGTCAGCAATTGATTGGTCAGTTCAACTGAAGCAGGATATCATTTACAGAATGCAACTTTCATTAAAAAAGAGTTTTGTTTTCAACACTCAAGATTCAATCTAGAGCTTGAAAACAAGACAGTGTAATCAAATAACATTTCGCGCGAAATTTGCATAAATATTGAAACTTGCCAAAAAGGAGTTAAGACAGAATGAAAACTCGCTTTAGTAGTTATTGAATTCTGATCTGATTGTTATTTCCATGTATTGACTATTTGAAAGCTGTTCTCAGTCACGAAAACAAAACTCTTTCATTCAACTGATTGCAGTGTTTAATAGACGTGAAAATATTTC
Source organism: Meandrina meandrites (assembly GCA_963693305.1). Lineage (NCBI taxonomy): Eukaryota > Metazoa > Cnidaria > Anthozoa > Scleractinia > Meandrinidae > Meandrina > Meandrina meandrites. Next base: position 19,082,768 of record OY855911.1, on the reverse strand, counting down.
GCTTAATTAAATTACATTCTGCACGCAATGTTTTCTTTGCTCTCCTGTGTCGAAACGTTTAAGGAAATTGAAATCTTTGTTGAGCAGTATTGCATAAATTGGAAAGGAATTGAAAAAAAAATATTTTGGCAGATTTTGATGGGATTTAGGATATTTAGAATACTGAATCTTGTCTATCTATGGGGCGGACCATTATTGTTTTGGAAGCTGGGGGATAAAAATTTTTCCAAGACAAACATTTTTTTTTCCGGTGCCATCTTCCAGCAGACAATTTTTTTCATGCCCGCAAAAAAATTTAGTTGGGCTTTTTTTGCTCTTGCAAACATTTTTTTCAGAGATCAAACATATATAATTTAATTATTCTTGTAATTTTTAATTGACAATCTACCACAGTGTAAGATGTTGTATTAATTTTCATATCGTCAAATATTCCTATCAACCTGATTACAAGAAGACTCCTAAGTAGCTGATAAAGAGTGTCTCGAAAATTATTTTCGGTAGAGCCTGTGGAAGAAAAATCTATATTGTTGGACTCCAGCTCCATGTTTTCGCTGACCTCTCCAAAGAAATCTTTTCACTGTAGCAGGTTCCTGCCTCCAAGAGCCTGAAAAACTTTGTCGCTCCGGGCGAAGTTTCTCCCGTATTCGTGATAACAAAGAAACTATAAAGAAACTATATAAAGCTGCACAGCACCCCATACTATTTAAAAAAAAAATGTTTCAAAATTCACTTATTAAGAAGCGCCAAAGAACTTTGGGGGCGCACTAAATTACCATTTTTTCCACAAGTTTATACTATAATACACTTGGCACTTGTACGTAAACAGTGCGCCACAACAGCAAACACACTTTCATATGAATGGTTTCACACGAAGACTCGTTTTGAAAGTGAGGCAAAATGTAACTCGGAAGTGGCCTATTCCTTGACAACAATCCAAAGTAAGATAATTTGTTTAAAAAAAAAAAACAGTAATCTTACATATAAATACTTCAAAACTTTGTAAATTCATCATAATATTACGATACTGGAACTTACAGTTTACACCAATACTTGCTGTCTCTGATGCATCGCCACACTGATTACTGGCTTCACACCTGTATTGCCCAGCTTCGCTTCTGTTAATATTTGTGAAAGGTAACTCACTTCCATTGATACGCCGGGCACCATCAACTATGATCCAAACAACGACTGGGGGAGGAATCCCTGCTGCTTTGCATGACAGAGTCACAGCGCTACCTTCGGCTATTGTCTCATTTTGTATTGTCTGTATAGTTGAAGGTACTGTTGTGGAGTGACAGTAATGAATGAGGAAATCTTATCAATTACATACAAAGCTAAAAAATATATAGTTTAACTGATTAATATGCCCCTAATCATATATAGTGCCGACGCCGAGATGCTTGGCTTCAATCACATAAATTCATGGCCAGACAGCGATGTTTGAATCCTACTTAAAATATCGTGGACAGTGTGGTTCTTTCGAAATGTATCGCAGAAAAGGCCATTTTAGCGTGACTGGAAGTTTTCAAGGTCCGACAAGAAGCCTTCTAAGCAACATTTTTCTCAAAATATATAGGTGAATGCTGAGACACCATCTTTCTGAACTGCATTTGACAGAAATACTAAATAGTATAATGGCCTAGTTACCACGAGACTCCTATAGATCAGTGGTAGAGCAACCGAAGTGCTGATCGGAAGGTCATACGGTCGACTCCAGTTGGGAGCACTCGAATTTTCTTTTTCCGAGTATGCCTGTGTCACTGACTGAAAACAATCTTTCATTACTAAATAGTATTCAAAAGTGGCGGCCACGCGGAGCATCCTGAGTTTCATTGCAGTGAAATCAAGATTTAACCAAATGCTAATGGACTTGAGCAAAGGGGCTTCGTTTTAAATGCACTTTCCTACACGGGATGGAGAACATCCTTCGTTATTCCAGTGACTTTGTTAAAATGGGGCTCGTTATATCGGTGTACTTGGACTTCTATCTCATGGATCAGCCTTGAATCGTGCTTGCACAGTTTTGTGTTTTTCTTTTTATTATTATTTATTTTCCTTGTTATCTCACTAATTTCATAACCTAACTTCTTCTCATTATCTTAGTGCAACTCAGGGCCTCTTCATATGAGCCCGGTTGACCGGGCTGGCCCGGTTACCGAGATCTCGCCTCACTCCTATTTCCTCTGTAAAAATTTCGATGCGTTCAATGATAGTCGCGAACGATACGAGCTTTTGTTATTTGAATCTCATCCCGGTAACCGGGCTGGTCTAACTAGGGTTTTAAAAGCCACTTCAACCGCCGCTGGAGACTTAAATCCCATTATACGTCTAGCTTTGGCACAGATGGAGTTGATGTGGTAATCCCATGATAATGTTTCAGAGATAGTGACTCCAAGGTGCTTGTGATAATTGACAACTTCTAACTTCTTACTATCCAAGCTATAGTTTTGATTGAGAGGATGTTTTTGTCTTGTAACATGAATGCTGTTGTTTTCAATAATATCGCACCGTTCGACCGCGTTGAACAAATGTTTCCATTGGCTCTTATTAAAATGCCTCTTTAAAGAATTTGACACATGGAACTTTAACATTTGAAATACAGAACTTAAACAATTTCAAGCCATTGCACAACGATTATTTATGTCATGAGATCGTGCCTGGATAAGAGCACGCAGAAGCCAAAACATAATAATAGCATAAAAGGAGGCGATCAATTGGCACGGTTCAAGTTATTTACGGCGATCCCACCGCAACATGAAATTCTCAGACTTTTTTCTGGTCCCCCCCCCCCCCCCCTCACTCTCTTCAATTACGGCTGATCCCCCCTTCGTTCTTCAGAAAACTATGTGGTCCCCTCCAACATCCTCCAGTTTTCGTCTGGATTATTCAATAAGAATTTATTTTGACCTACTCAGTGTGGGATTCAAACTTGGGTACAATTGATGAGGTGCTGGTATTGATAAAATAGCACTGCCTTGGTCCTTCGATCATCAAAAAACCGGTTATTTCATCTACTTATTTGCGTACAAGCTGGTGGCCAAAAACTTAAAACTTACCTTACTGAAAGATTAAATCGCCTCCTAGCCTGCGTAGCTGGCGGGATTTCGCGAGCAAGTGCTTTTTTTAGCGGCTGCAGACGCGGCTGCATGCCCTGGTCTTGGCCGCCAAGCAGCGAGGGGTTTGGTGAGGAGTCAAGTTGAGATCACTCGCGGCTCGGCCGCTCAGCGACGCGGGCTTCACCCGCACGAGAAAAATTCACTGTGCCCACTAATCCCACCAGCTGCGCAGGCTAATCGCATCCCTCACTATCCCCTCCATGGGATCCGCCAATGCTACCAATTAGCTGCAACTTTAAATCAGGCAGGATCACCCGGGATAAAGCAACAGCTGTTAAATATCGCTTTGTTTTAAAACAAGTCCAACCAAATAGGAACTTTAAAAAATAACCCAATATCTGTATAAATATAAATGCTGTCGGTGAGATATAGATACGCGATTCCATTCCTATTTGTAGGAGTGACCAAGGATACTTACTTGTTTACTTAATTTGTTTCATCAGAACTTATCCAGTGGATAGGTTTATCCACTGTTTGAAAAACTAGGCGCAGACTTATACGATATATTTACTGGGGGAGGGGATCTCCCTATAGTCACTATAGTAAAGTACTCTCTATTTTATAAGAATCGTTTTTATAAGAACGTCGAGGCGGAAAAAGGACAAAAATTAAAAACGTCCTTAGAACGTGCCCAAGGCTGAAATTTGGCTACGAACAAATTTTATACTTTCCTATTCGTTGTAAGTGACAAATATGTGTGTATATACTAAATGAAGAATCTAAGTCGTGAATCGTTAATCAAATAAGACCTGGAACAAACATTGTATTCACCCATGAACGTGACGTGAACATGTACATATCACAGGGGCGGATCTAGGGGAGGGTGCAGGCGGGGCGGGGAGGCTTTCTAATACAACTGGCATTCTGCAAACAAAAATATATCTGCACCCCTCCTTAGAAAAATCCGGGGTCTGCTCCTGTTTAAAAACATTTTAGGCTTAAATCATCGAAAACGTTCGGACAAAAATGAGCAGTTCTCTCCCAGAAGGGATACCTTTTTCAGCCTGCAGCTTTATAAAAAGGTAAAGGTTTTTTTATGAGTTGAAGTAGACAAAAGGATAAAATTTAGGTATTTGAAAGGACCTTTGAAAAATATCTCGAACACAGCCACCGAAAGGGAAAACGTGAATTTAAGTGATATTTTAAGAGGTCCAAAGAAGGGATAGAAGATAGAAGAAGTTGACCCCAACTTAAGAGCACCTGGTGTACCCCCGTTTTAAGTATTTTAAGGGGATTGGACCTCATGTGCAAGAAAATTATGAGTACTCCCTAACCCTGGGCAATTTCACCGCTGAGTGTTGCGTGACAGATAGGGCCAGAACCGGACTGGTAGTTCGTTCATTGAATCAAAGCTCCAAATTGCACCGGTCATTTAAATGCATCACCAACAGAAAAACTCAAAAGAAAAAGGGGAAAATCCTTTTGGAACTCAGGTAAACTAAGTCAATTTATAGTCCAACAATCAGAGAAAATGAATTTCGATTCAGTGTTGACAGTGGTCGAGTAAATCGTGAGTGAACTCCGTTTGTATTCTAAGTGCGTATTCAAAGCTCAGATTTGGCTTAAACTTAAACACAGCAACAAAATAGCATTTTCACTTTTCAGGGTATTCGTTTTGTGTACAAATGTGATTTGAAACGAGATTCAATGAAATTAAGACGGTCAGTGCGATATGAAATTTGACAATTCTGGTTTGGGTCGAATTTCACTGTTCGGTGAATATTTAATGAGCCGATGATCACTCTCCTCCCAATAAAATGAAACGGCGAACTAAAAATTGAAAAGACTATTGAATATGGCTTTTTATTTCTATTCCCTAATGTTTTAGTGTACTTTTCTTTAGTTTTCTTGATGTAAGACCGGTATTGGTCCAAGGTATTCAAATTTTAAACAATTAGCGATTTGGTGTTGTTTTTGATAATTTCTCAAAAATAGGAAAAATTATCCCCTCGACATTTACAGGAAAGGCGTCATAGACAATATTTTTTTTAAATATTCGTGTAGGAGAAGGTTAAGACTTTACATTGATGTAACTGCCATGTTTTGATTTTATCCGCCAGCTGAGAAAAGAGGTCCACAAAATGACCAATTTTCGGGTTGTCCCTCAAGCCTCCTAACGTCGGGGTGAGTAATATCATAGGATGCCAATAGATTAACTTCAAATTGCTTGAAACTCCTACAGCTCATAAAATAGACGTATATCTTTCTTGCTATGTAAAAATTATGGCGGTACAGTTTGTCCTTGCTTTGCACCGATCGCTTAAAAAAGGTAAACAATCGTCTTAATTTTCGGTCGCGCGCGAGCAAAATTCGGTCAAAATTATTTTTAGCTCTAGCGGAAAAAACTTAAGCCAAGAACCAAAAAGATTGTGTTTTTTTTACTTTGGCATGAAGGCCTTTCACCTCACAAAAAATCAGGCGATTTTATTTTTCGATCCGGAACCGACCGGTCGAAAATTAGAGAGACTCCCTCTTAAAAAGTAGAGGTTTCATCAAGATGAAGCTTGAACAGGGTAGAATCCCCATTGATATCCGTTCTAGGTAATGCAGAAATGCCACCAGTGGCAGAAAAGTTGGCTCGGATTTTCAAAATTTAGTGCCTCAAGATTTTTAACAGACCATAATTACTAAACTCGTATAGTTGGCCTATTTCTTGAAGGGGGTGCTCTGAGTGGTCGCCACTTGAAGACGTTTTACTGTACAGGAATTATAGAAACATCTATGCTAATAATATTTTATGTCTTCTGATGAATTTAAATTAGAGTTAACTTTCAATTTGAAGTTTACTTATCATGCAAGCAGTAACAAATTGTAAAACAAAAGCCGCTTTAAGTTGTGTTTACCATTGACAATAACAGTAACACTTTTACTGTTGCCTGTGCCTCCACTGTTGTTGGCCACACACTTGTAGACAAACACTCCTCCATAAGACATTCTTCTTTTCCAAACTCCTGAAACGCTGACGTCACCCACCAGTGTGTCATTCTCAAACAATTGATAGGTTCTAACCGCTGGCTTACTATAAGCTGAGCAGTTGAAACTTATGACGTCATCCCGACAAGCACTTGCTTTACTTGCTGTTATCTGAACATTCTCAGGGGGGTCTGAAATAATTAACCATATACAGTGAAATCCATGTAATACAGACGCCAAAGGGACAAACAGTTTTCTATTATCCGGGTGTCTGTATTAAGCAGGCTGCAATGCGACATTACATTCTTTAATGCCTTAGATATAATGTGACAAATGTCTCACGCTTAGGTGTGCACTCCAGTCAAGTATGACACGTAATGATGCTATCTTATTACTAATAACAACGCATTTACTTGTGGAACGTTTTCATTTCCTATCAGGGTACAATTAGCACAGTATCGTTACAAATGAAAATGCACGGATAAGATAAGATAAGCAGTGACCACAAAGTGTCCGTAAAGGAATGTTAACTTTATATGACAACGTGTAACTTGGGTCACAAGAATCTGTCCGTTGATCGTGTTAACGGGTGTCCGGAGAAAATGCAATAAAAGAAAAATGTATGACGTTCTTGTTAACAAGCGGGTGTCAGTAAAGCGGGCTTCCATTGTATCAGTCACCAACAAGCATTTGTAAAGCTAATCACACGAGGCCGAGTAAAATTAACGATTATATATTATTATTATTATTATTATTATTATTATTATTATTATTATTATTATTATTATTATTATTATTATTATTATTACTATTATTATTATTATTATTCCTTCATTCATTCAAATATGTTTCCGTTTTTGATTGGTTTCTAATCCCCGGTTAATTCCAGCTAACCGACAAGCGCCGACCAAACTTGGCAACCTCGTTCCCAGGATCTCTCTCTCCCCGCCCCCAAGAGCGAGAGAAGAGAGACCCTGGTTGCGGCTGGTCACGTGATCTGGGTGACAAACCAAAACCACAGGGAGGGTTGTTCCTCAACAAAATTTTGTCCACCGTACAACAAATACTATTTTTTTCGGCGTTTGCACTGTATTGCACTGCGACACGACCGTAATGCAACATACCAGAGCCACGTGAAAAAAGTGTTTATTTTGGTGGCAACACTTTACGCTCTCCTGTAGGCTTAGTATTGACAAACGCAGTCTAAGCCGCCCTCGCTTCAACGAAGTTTTTGTCACCACCCAAATTCTGGGTGGCACGCGACCAGGGTCTCTCTTCTCTCGCTCTTGGGGGCGGGGAGAGAGAGACCCTGGGAACGAGGTTGCCAAACTTGGAAGAAGGTCCTATTATACGACGATTGAGGTCATCAACTGCCCTACATCAATAATAAACCGATCCCAGCCTCGTTTCCAAGGATGATTAACCGATCGCAACCTAGTTCCCAAAGATCGCTGACGTCACGCAAAACGGCCCTGCTGCTGAGCAGCTTGAAAGCGCGAAAATGGCCGCACGATTTGAGCATTACGAAGAGGAAAATATTTAAGATATTAGAAGACAAGGATACTCAAAACACGGAAAAAGCAACGAAGGGGAGTCGATCGATTTTGAAAGCCAATCTTCAAGAGAAAAAATCCCTGATCCAGCCAGGACTTGGAACGGTTTTACGAAAATTCTACGTCGAAATAAGCAAAAAAAATTGAAAACCTGTACTCGAAAACGTCGCTTTGTGTCGTCAAATTTAGCTTCAATAGACACTTCAAACAAGTGCTAAATATCAACATTATAAAGCACAAGAAATGTAATGAAAGTAACGGGGGTTTTGAAGTTTGAACGTTGTTGTGTATTAGTGTACTTTGCGTCTGTCTAAAACCTATTAAATTCATTTTGTGCTTTTGCAGCTTCGGAAATATGTTAAATGAATGATAAAACAATTATTGAATTCGGCTTTCGTATGATATGTAGAATTATGCAGAATTCGGTGGGTGTTATCCAACTCAGCCTTTGGCTTCGCGGCGTAATTCTTCACATCATACTCTGCCTCATCCAATAATGGTCAATAATTGCTAAATATCACACGTGGGCGACTCGGGCAATGTTAGCAATTTCCGAAAACACGAGTGAAATAAATCATTTATTTTACAAGGAATAATGCGATTACTTGTTTGTGACAGTGGGAAAAATTTGGGCGACTAGTGCAATTTTTGCAATTTCCTAAAAAAACAGGTAAAATAATTCCTTTATTTTACGACGAATTGTACTTGTCTATGAAACAATTTGAAACAATTTGGCCTTTAGTAGACATCAGCAGATGGGATACTTTAGTATCGGAACGACAAAAAAAGGCGGAGAAACAAGGCCTGTTGAAACTTTAGCCTTTTTGATGCTTTATAATCGCTCAAAAGTTACTATGAGTCTTACCCTCAATAAACATTCCACTTGTAAGAACTACGCTTAGCTCCGCTGAGGCTGTCGCTTTTCTGTTCTCAATTATCTCCGGCTACCTCAGAGTAACACTGCAATATCTGACGTTGTGAACAGGGCGGCTGAAAGCACATAAAGCTGCAAATGTAGACGAATTTGGTGGATGCACCTGACTTATGACACTTTGATCTCGGGACTGGATCACAGTAGTCAATAATTCTTAACATCATCTTCATCAAAGTCATCGAGCTGTGCGATGATGGCATTTGATTTCCCTTTTTGAGGACAGGCAATTTTAAGCGGTGAGTTTTCTTTCATTTTCATAATGGTAAACTCGATTTTTTAAAAATATATCTGCAAAATACTATCGTGCTGTAAGATAATATGCATTTTGAGGCGTTTCGAGGCCGTTTCTTGGCGTGAATTTCAAACATATTGCTGTCATGATAATTTATCCTATTTTCATTTTGCTTTTCTTCTATGAAAACGTTATTGAAACTAGGTGTCCATGTACAGCTTCATCAGTTTGACGAGTAATCTTTTACCTTAGGTGGCAAACATTTTTAGGTTTGACGCTTATTATCGGGTTTGGCGCTTAATCCTCCTTTTAGTGCCTTGATTGCCTTGACCCTCGACGAAAGTAAGAAATTCACTTCCGTCCTTGTGCAGTAAAAGGATCTTCTACCTTTTTTCAGTGTCCCCACAGGCCAAAGTTCTTGGTCAGGAATCACATGGGGTAACTCGGCGCACGTGGAGTTTCACTGCCAAGCTGCTCTTTCTTCAAGAGGATTTCCTCGTTCGCTGCGTTTTCGCACCTTCCCTTCAAGATTTTCCTTGAATTTCGGGACTCTCTATCTCGGATAATACATTTTGGGTACGGCTCATGGTCTTCCTTTTCTTTTTGTAACTCGGCGTAAAACTTGCGAGACTGTTTTGTTAAAAGGGTTTCACAGTCGTACTCTGCTTTGTTTGGCTTCCTTTTATTTGCAAAATTCACAACGTTTTCCAAGTGGTCTTTGCATTTTCAGTGTTTTCATTTTCGTTTTTTTTTTTTTTCGGTTCTTCAATACATTTATTGTCAGCCTTTTTGAAACACCAATAATTTTAACTAATTTTTCCCTCGATGAATGACTCTCGCACTTCCACAAAACTAACTATGGTTGAGTGCGGCCCGAGACACCCTCTTTGACTACTTTATTATTTGGCATGCTCCGATTGACTGTCTAATCATGCAAAACAAGAGTTAACGTGTTTTTCAACAATATAAACGACCTGTCTGACTGTGCAGGTGTCCGCGTCCGTTTTATAGAGGTGTCGCCTTAGAGAGGTAAAATTTACAGTAAATGAGTGAAACAAATTATGGATCGTAAGTTACTGTATTATCGTTTTCGTTTAATACAGGTTTTACTGTAACGCAATTAAGACAAATAGTGGATATTTGCCACTTACACTGAACATCAATCGTTGCCGTCTCTGATGCATTGCCACACTCATTACTGGCTTCACACCTGTATTCTCCAGCTTTACTTCTGTTGATATGTTTGAGAACCAACTCACTTCCATCAACACGCTGGCCATCAGCCTTGAACCAAGACACCATTGGTGGAGGAATCCCTGATGTTTGGCATGACAGAGTTACATTACCACCCTCAGTTATTGTCTCATTCTGTATTGGTTGCACGGCTGACAGAACTGTAATCAAATAAGTCACAAAAGAGATGGTAATGGAGAAAGGTATATATTTAAGTGGCTCTCTGAATCGCCAATTTAAATGATCCGAATGGCAAAATCCCAACCAAGAAAGAACCAATCACAATTCTCGGATGTACCTCAAGAATGTTTTGCCATATCCTTCGCATGCAGAACTTTAGTGAACTAACCGGAAAAGTATGGCCCATACCACAGCCGCCATGTAACAACACATGATATTGATTCTAAAGTTACCTGTCGCCGATCGGGCAGAACAATGCACAGTGTTTTTTTTTTTTTGGGGGGGGGGGGGAGGGGGACGGGGGGGGGGCTCAATAAGAAGAAAGCATTCGCAGAACCGTTTAGGAATGATCTAAACAGACTCCGTCCCTGGGGACTGTTTGTTCAGTCATTTTTGAAACTCTTGTTTCGCTCCGATGTATTGCCGGGTTTACTTCGTTTAGCCCTGAGTAGCTGCCCCTAGCTGGGTTTCCGGAAACGGCACGGATTGTAGTTATTTAAGTTCATCTATTTTACCTGCATATTTGTTTCCTTCATTTCGTTTGTATTTTTAATAGCATCTATTTTTTTTTTAACGAATCATACAAATCACACACAAAACAGATCACAACTAATCGCAATGTTTCTCTTGATATTAAATTTTACATTTATAGCGGAGCTCCAGCACTAGAAGCGCGCCAGCTGAGCACCATGGGAAAGGTTAGTTTCGTACGCCGTGCGCCCATCCGCTCGCGCGTACAGACTATCGGGGAGCGGGAGTGGAGTCCTAAGGCAGCCCGACCGGGGGTGGTGGGGGAAGGAGAATACACTGAAGGAGATGGGGAGCAGACGAATGCCATCTCTACTTATCCCTATGTAACAGGGGCGGGGCAGAACACTCTGCGACGCTTGGCACTTTTTTTGTATGTGAATCATCCAACAACAATTGACGTCAGATCCGGTCAAAAACCGGCGCGGCGCTCGTTTCTTCGGAGTTCAAAAGTGAAGTTTCGGTCGAGTGTGCTTTTTTCGTATTTGTGAAACAACACTTTCATGGTATTTTATTATGAGGATATCAGCAAGTTGCAGAGACATTGTTTCGACTTCCTGAGCAAAGATTTTGGCAAGAGAGAAATGTTTATTATCATTTTGTAGGGGAAAAACAGAGAGCGAAGTGCCATATCATGGCGGATATTTCACATTTTGAAAACGAGTGGCGTTCAAACTTTTGGCTCTAGTAGTTCCTGATGCATCGATAACATCATGTTCTATAGCCTATGATCTCCACAACTTCATGGATGAAATACTGGTGATCACAGTTTGTAGTGTTAAGTGCTGGGAGTAGTTAACCCTCGCTGTAAAGTTTTGAAAGTCGCTGTCACTAAAAGCTGTTGTTATTCTTCATCCACGTGTGTTTCGTCTATAAGAGGGAAGCTGCATGGGATGCTGAAGGTTGGTCTTTATTTTTTTCTGCCTTTCCTTTCCTATTGTTGTTTTCAGGAAGACTGAAAACATATACACTTAGGTTTAGAGTAATCAGTTGCCTTTTTTGAGCGTCATTGTGAACTATTTAACGACTTCATGATCATGCAGATCATAAGTTAATAAATGTGCACACATTATCATCGGCCTCTCCTGGATTTATTAAAAAATTTGAAGCCATCTATATGATATTCTCCAGCAAAAGGAGGCCTGATATACATTGCCCTAGCTCACAGTCTTTCCTCCTTAACAGATCCAGTGATCCCCAACTTACTTCCCCTACATATAATATACCCTGCAGGCCATGTAAAGGGTTTTTAGATCAGAAGGTAGAGATGATGGGTGTGTGACTATCTGAGAAGTTCAAAGTTGTGTAACCATGGGCAGGTATTTTTTGCAGGCTGCAGGTTGAAACTTCGACCTGCCTAATTTACTTTGTACAACTGATCAATACCATTTTCATTGCCCCACGCTTACATGAAAAATCCATAATTTTCCAGGCCTGGAAAATAAAAATTGTAAAATCCCATTTCCAGATTTTCCATAGACCCATACGAAACCTTCTTGTGGTTAGCCTTTCAATTGGGTTTTTAAGTAACCTTAACTTGAATAGAATTTTTTTTTAAGCTGGAAAAGCTGCCTGTCATAAATCCACACAACTTCTTATTGGTGATTTTCTTAAAACTCGGAAATGTTCTCTGTATGTTCTTTTATTTTGCCAAACTCTGTTTTCTGCATTTTCTGTTTTGTCTGTTTATGCGATGGACTAGTTCCAACGCTGTGGAGTACCATTTTTTATATTGAAAGCAAGGAAGTAAGAGATAAGCCAAGGTTTTAATATTTCGGATTTTTAAGATTATGCAGTGGATGTGGTTCACACAAAGAAACAAACAAATGAGCAGCCGAGTGAACAGCAAACATGTCAACAGGTAAGTGAATGTCTGAACAAACACACTGAACAGACGAGGGCAAACTGTGTGAAGACATCATAGCGAGTGATTGACGAGAGTGTTATGTAATTTAGGTTGATAGGTTTATGTCATCAAGAAGTCCCAATGTCGGATGTTATTTTCGTTTGATACTTCAGATTATGATGTTGATTATTGAAATCGATGCTAGTCATGCGCACAACAAAAAGAATGAACAGTCGAATGACCAGCCAGCATGCGCAGGAGCACATGAATTCCTGAATCATCCCACTGAGCACACGAGGGCCCATTATATAGAAACACCCTAGTGTACATTGTATGGTTGTGTTAAGGTTATAACTAGTTAAAAAAAAAATTATTACAATTATTTAGATGTTTATGTTGGTAATGGATGTGAGAGATACAGACAATAGAGACAACCGTGCAAATGAACAGTTCAGAAGCAAGCCAATATGACCTCAGGTACATGAATGACCAGGGAAGCACGAGGGCTGAGCATGTATAACCATCCTGGTGAATGAATGACTAGTGTGTTATATTTTGGCAAAATGTTAAACCTGTGAAATAGTTTTAACATTTTCGGATGTTATTGTTGATTTAAATCAGGATGCTGGTGATATTACTAGATTTAATGTTCCAAATATTAGTGTTAATGTTTAGTGGAACTGAGACATAAAAAATGAATGAAAGTACAGTTGACTAAATAGTAAACATGCCCACGAATTATATGCCTGAAAACCGTACTGAAGAGATGAGGGCTGAGCATGTTTTAAACATTCAGGTGGAAACAGTTAGACTTTGCGAGTGTAATTTTTGGAAAACAATCAACTGATTGATTGATTGATTGATTGATTGATTGATTGATTGATTGATTGATTGATTGATTGATTGATTGATTGATTGAACTGGCATAAGTTGTTTCATAATTGTTGTAAATATAAATAGTTCCTTTGTTTGTTTCCCTTGCTAATTAACGTGTTTGTTTCTTTTGTCCTATGGTTTCCGAAAAGAAGAAGTGGTGTGAGAATTTGGCACATACAGTGGACAAAATAATAGACGATTGTTCCTCTTAACATAGAAAATTATAATTTAGGCCAAGATAATTGATCAATAGCTCTCTGGAAAGATTTTTGAAAATATTTTTTTTCATTTGAGGCCTGCATGAACTGTAAAGTTATTTCTTTAAAAATTTTGTAGAAATAGATCTATGTAAATTTTTTTTCTTCTTTTCCATTTAAGATTTTCTTTGTGCTCTTGTCTTTTCCTCGTCTTCCGTTCTTGCTCTCAAATGCCATTACACACCTGAATGTTTTGCACTCTTCTGAGATTTTATATAGCCCTTAACCTATAGAGGAGTTGATGAAAAGAAATGTAAGACAATCTAGGCAATCTTTGACTGGCTGCAGTATTAAAATCTTTTTCAGAAAAATTAATGAATAGGAGAGAAGCAGTACTATGATTCACATAAAGACAAATTAAATTAAATGCTCATTGGTATCCCTTATTATTCAAGGTGAAGGTAAAGTCTGCATACGAGCCAAGTGGCCCATCAGGCCGGTGCTTATCCCCGGTTTCCGTAGCATGAAGCGACTAGGAGTATTTCTACTCCCCCCTGGATGGGATGCTAGTCCATCGCAGGGTTACCCCCAGTAGTAAATTCGCCGGTACCCATTTATACACCTGGGTGGAGAGAGGCACTCTGAGAGTAAAGTGTCTTGCCCAAGAACACAACGCAGTGCCCCGGTCAGGGCTCGAACCCGGACCGCCCGATCCGGAGTCCAGCGCACTAACAATTAGGCCACCCCTTCTCCCATGCAAGGTGAAGCAAAACATTATTTGCCAAAGCTGAAGGCTGAGACAAATAATTGATCTGCCAGACACTGAAAAATCACAATATAATTTTTTGAGTACCGAGTTTAATGATTGTTTTATCATTGGATCGCTGTATCTGTTTTGAGCAAGTACCTTAAGACACTAGGAACTGCACTCTTTCTGCTGAATTAATTTAGACAATAGCCTAGTTTCTCCTTCCATAATTAAATAGGAGCTGCTCTCCAACTGATTCTTATCTTGCAGATATAAATATTTGCGAAAATACATTAAGAGAAATTTTCATTACCTTCTTTTTATTCTTGCCGTAGACAAATTAACAGCATTTGAAGAAGACCTGTCACTTTTCGAAATCGTACACGTACATATGCATTAGCAAAACAACAAATGACGTCACATTCGGTCAAAACGCGGCCTATTTCTCCCGCGGGCGGGAAAAAATTTGAATGCGGCATTTGCGTTCTGTCGGTAAGTTAAATGGCGATATTTTGCAATCGGCTGCAAATTTTCTTGTTTTTTTTTTTTCTACTGAAAGAAAATTAAGTCTCCTTCCCCATCAGATCATTATTTTGAAGAACAAGAGCGAATATTCTTTAAAAACGTGTTCTTTTGGAGATACGTTTTCTTTTAAAATGTCATTTCTCTGTCGTTGAATTCCACAGGAGTCGACGTTTTCTTCAAAATGATGAGTTCAAGGTGAGTTACACTCCATTTAAATAGCCCACGAAGATAAGTAAGAGTTCTGCCACAGGAGAATCGCAAAGTGAGAGTTCAAAATATAGTGAATGTAACTAACTCTCTCGTTTTTTTTTCTGAAAAATGTACACACTATCTAATCTGACAGCCAAGAGCGACTTTGTTCTGTTGTGACAGGTTGTGAACACTGGCGAACACTAACCCGGTATAATTCTTCTATCGATCTTCCTCCTTTAGTGCACTGGAGCCGAAGAGAAGACCAGGGAAGGTAATTTTGTGGCTACTTATTAACTGGGAAACAGTGCAAACTGAAGCAAAAAATAAAAAATAAATAGGAGTTCGGTTTTTAGGCCTGCCTTAATATTTATATTATTTTTATATTGTGTATCTTCATTTTTATGGTTCTTTGATTATTTCCTCTAATAAACTGTTTTATTCTGTATCCGGGTAGATCTCCGCTTACCGAGCTTCTGCTACGGGAAAGATATGGTGAATGAAAACTGAACGGACGACAATGCAAACAAGAGATCGTACATTCATGTGTGCTTACTGCATAGTGCATTACATTAAGCTGTATGCTAGCAGCCTAAAATCCTGTGGACCTGTGAGGTGTTCGGCTTTGGACTTAAAAAAGAAACAATGATATGCCTTAGTACATAGCGCGCCATGGAAAGTTCTTTGATATTTTGGGTTGCATCAGCACACAAGCTAGCTACGCCATGTTCGCGAGACCCAAGAAGGATGAAACCTCTCTTTGTGACCACTTGTTGCTCGGACAAATTCAATTTTTTCCCCATGATAATAAAATGCTAACGCCAAACAGCACACAGGTCTAATGACCGTTATGTGGCTTGTAGTATTGCACATGCTCTTTTCATATGCATATTTTCCTACCTCATAAACACAGTTTATTATTTCCTGTGCTTGCTATATTCTTTAGGTCATATCGACTTCATTAAGAACAAATATTTTGCCATTTTTCTCACCATTGACAGTGACAGCAACATTCACACTTTGCCTTCTTCCTACAGAGTTGCTGGCCATACATTTGTAGATGAGCAATCCAGTTGCCAATGTCTTGTTCCATCTTCCTGAAGTATCTAAGATAGCAGTTTCATTCTCCAACAGCTGATATGATGTCACAGGCGGATTAGCATCAGCTGAGCAGTCAATGCTGATAATATCACCCTGGCATGCTTTGTTGTTGGCAGCAGATGTTTCTAATTTTACGTTGTCTGGTGGGTCTAAGGAGAAGACAATTTCACTTGCTTACAACAGTGCACAGAGAATTAATGTTATTTAAAAAGTGCAAGACTGTATATGAATAGGTAGCACAATTTTCATCTATTTAGTGATAAACTTTAAGGGAATACTCAATTTATATTACTCTGGCACTGCTTATATTAATGCTACATTAAACTCATCACCAATACATGAGCTTGGAAAAGGTGCCTTGGATATGGTAGAGCCATGCAAATTCTAGTAAACATAATTGTCTGTGAGAATGTGCATGTACAGTGTATGTATTCAGACATACAACATATGTATACTACAACTGCAAACCAACTCACACTACCCTTTGCAAAATTTTAATTTGTACTATAAAATATTATCATAACAAAGAGAAGAATATAATATTTAAAAAATAGAAAACATGTACCGTTTTTCTATTGAGTTTTAGTATAAATCTACTAGCGTTCTATCACAAATGCCGCGCTCCACTATCTATTCTGTGATAGATATTGAGTAGCGTAGCAGTGTGCCCTTGCTAACAAAATGGCGGCCGCTTCTTCACGTTTTCGAAGTGTCTGTGAAGAAGATTTAGACAGTTTACTGGTCGAGGCTGTTCCAGAAAAGACAAAAGTCGCAATGAAGTACGGTATGAAGATTTTTCACGGTAAGAACAGGAGTCGAAAATTCATTTATTACTCATTGAAACTTTTAAAAGTAGAAACTTATTTTTTCAAAAGTTGCATTTCAATTGACACACTTTTTGTAAACAAATTTAGAATGGTTCAACAGAAATTCTCTTCTCCTATTGAAGAACAGTCCAAAGAAAAGTTTAACAGATGCTTACAGGTTTTTTTATGCCTCTGTACGGAAAGTGAATTCAAAGTTTTTTCGCTGCGAGCGATACTCGGAGATATTGTGAACAACAACAACTTCGTTCGTTAATCTATGCAGTACGACCTTCGGCAGTGCAAGTCTCTCAAGCCTTTGCTTTGACCTTTACTAAATTGAGAAACCTGGCTTCTAATGGCATTTTTGCATCATTTGATCGTTGATTTTGTAATTAAACTAGGCTCATCGGCTTTGCTCATCTTGAATGAAAGTGAAAGTGAAAGTGCGCACACACGGAACCAACAAAATGCGATATATTTGTCAATTATCCTCGCGTGGCGTGACCTGTTTTCATCATTGTTAATAAAGACATGCATGAAGCTATCTTGTTTTTTAAGTTTTGAACAACTAGTAGATTTATACTAAAAAAAATTAGATTATTCGCTCTCGATCTCAATGCGCGATAGTTGACTCGGGCTTCGCCCTTGTCAACTATCATGCGATAGAAATCTCGAGATCATGATCTTATTGTTTAATAGAAACACGAGAGGAAGTTTGGGAGAAAGAGAAATGCTGTGGGAACACGAGCCGAGAAGCGAGTATTTCCACAGCTTTTTGAGTTCTCCCAAACTTACATGAGTGTTTGTATAACTCGATAATATATAGATTTAGGCAGGCCTAAAAGCGGAGCTTCCATTTATTTTTTTTTTTCCTCAATTTAATTACAGTGTTACCAAATAAGTAGCCACACTATTTCTAAGCTTATACAGTGGCCCAGTATAGGTACAAAATAAATTAATTTTTAATCGCTCGTGGTTAAACTTGATATCTTAAATGTAAAAATCTATCATGATTTTGTTGACGAAAGCGATGTCAATATATTTTGAGGTTAACCCTTCTCAATTTTTTGGCTGTGACAGGTTCTAAAATTAAAATTGACGAGTGCAATTTATTGGGTTCCTTCACGTACGCACGTGGGCGCACAACAAATCTTAATAAAACTTTATACAACGTTCACTGTACACTAATTAATCAACCTTTATGACTTATTTAATGTAAAAAGGGCCTTGGTCTTGTTTTGATTTACTGCAAAACCGTAAGGGCAAAAAAAAAAAAAACAACTCAAGGCAAAAACAAAATACAAAAAAACAAACTCTAGTAAACTCGCTGCTAAACACAGTAAACAAAATGAACTCTCGCTACGGTAAACAAAACTCACGGCGGAAAACAAACTCTGCAAATTGATGGTGCCGATTTTGTAAGTCATTTTAAAGCAGATTTTGTGTAAGGATTGTGGCAGATTGTGATTTGGAAAGTGGTGCACGCTAACTTGGCGTACAATGTTGTTTTGACTGTTTTCAACCGTTTTCTTTTCGTTGCACTTTGGTTGCATAAAATAACTAATTCTGTTTTACCGTACGCGTTGCTAAACACCCTAGAGAAAATTATGCAGAGAACTGATTCAATTTTCTTCATTTCTGGTAAGCAAATATGCGGTAGGTTAAGTCTAAGCTTACTCAGCCAAGCACAGGTAACTCGCAACGAGATCGGCGAAATATTGGTTTACGATTTCAACACACTCGCTGATAAGAGAAACAGAACAAATGCAAGCGAGTATAAAAAAAGAGCGGTTGGATAATAGATCGCTTAAATATAGATATAAATAAATATATCTACATTGAGTTATAAGAAGGTGGCTAAAGGAATTTGACATAGCACTTCAGTTCTGATACATTGTTTTGATAGGGAAGTTTAAAGGAGGGCGAATCTTAGCTCAATTGAACGAAAATTACTCTAATCTATGTCTTTTTGGAGAAACAAGACTGTATCTGCAACATACTCGTAAAATCATGAACTATACCAATTTAATTAACAGTGTTTACAACTTAAAATGGGACCTTCGAAAACAAACATAAAAAGAACCAGCGCGAGCGGTGATCCGAGGCCTTCAAAATCTATGTATGGGTTCAAATGCACTGAGAGAAAGCGTGTTACATCGACGATCGCTTCATTTTGAAGGAATTTTAAACTAAAAGGAACAAATAATAAATGACTTATAAGTGACACGTGAAGCATATGGTTCGTGTCAATTCACGACCGGAAAACCACGCAAATCAAATTGCTTCTCACTAACAAATCACAGCAAGCTATGATCGCTAGCTAAACCGAACGGCAAAAAAATCGTTAAACGAACAAGTTCTACTCACATAAAGGCTTGAAGTCACTCAAAGCAGCTTCCTCGACCATCTTGCTCTCGTCTTAAGCAATATCCCGGATGTAACGTATATATATATATTTTTTTTATGATGTAATGTATATGAAATGATTCATACATGAACTGCGGATATATATGAAGGTGATATGTGATCTTCGCAGTGAATTTCCAATTTAATCACAACTATAACAAAATTCTCGAATCTGATTGGTTCTTAGCACGCCCTATTTTTTTTACCAAATTGGAGCGCACGCGGCTAAAGTGTCCAATAACAAACTGTCCAATAACAAGGTGTCCAGTAACAAAGTTCGCGTGTTGCGCATGCGCGCGCTCTTTATTTGGTTCCTTGTTGTGACTAAATACTCCTTGATATTCCCAAAACCTTCAGCTTCAAGAATGGCTTTTTTGCCGTAGTGATGATGAGTCCTTAGTAGGCTTCGCTTTATCTAATTTTTTTCTCGAATTTTGTTATGTCCGATTTTGTTAATCACTCGTATGATTACAGACCGAATTGGACTCCACTCAGTCCTATTACCATTACTAAGCAATTGGAATAAAGAAGCCTGAAAAAGCCCTGATTTTTTTTTTTTTTTTTCAGGCTTCTTTGTTCCAATTGCTTAAATTGGAAATTCACTGCGAAGATCACATATCACCTTCATACAGCTATTTCAATTAACGTTGTCGGATTAAATCTTCAAACCTACGAGTCAAGACCGAATGGTGCCATGGGTATTTACTGCAATTTGCATATCACCATTGAGGAAATCTACAAGTTTGCACGTGGAATATTTGTTTTTCTTTCCGTGAAACCTTTCTTGTATCTTTTCTTTCGCCGTTATGTGGTTTGGATTATTCTTTTTAAATGAAATGAGGCGAAAAAGGATCTTTTCTACATATGTCTGAAGAGAAAGGAAACGAAAAACGTCTCGTTTGCTATATCGCTGTATCTCATTAGTATTCAGCACTCATGGAACACTCTTTCTTCGCCCATACTACCTTTCGGTCTTGTCTTTAAGCTTTGAGCTTCAATCCGACAACGTTAATTGAAATAGCTGTATATATCCGCAGTTCATATATGAATCATTTCATACATTACATCATTTCACTCCTTTCACGGGAAAATATGAACTCACAATTGACCTCGCTCCCAATGTGTGGCTTCATAGCTCAGTTGGTAGAGCATCCCACCGGTATCGCGGAGGTCACGGGTTCGAATCCCGTTGAAGCCCTGATTTTTTTCAGGCTTCTTTATTCCAATTGCTTAAATTGGAAATTCACTGCGAAGATCACATAACACCTTCATATATATCCGCAGTTCATATATGAATCATTTCATATACATTACATCAAACTTAATAGAGTTGTAAATTCTTAAATACATGTTCAATTTTTACTCTCTTGCGAGACAGTTCCCGATTAAAGCGTCTAGCTACTCGCTTGTCTCTACAGTTCATTCTCCGTGGAGCAGTTTGATACACGATCTCTAGAAATGACTCAAGCGTTTCTCCAGTATTCAGCCAAAACAGGTAATGCTGTCCACGGATGATAGAGAACACGTCCCGTCCACGAACCCCTTGACCATGAAAGTCATAAAACAGGCGGTCTCTTAGTGGTAGTTGAGTCTCTAGCGAAGAGGGAGGTAGGAGAGTGAATAAATAAAGCAGTTGTCCCAGTATGCTGACCAACAATACCCTATTTATTTTTATATCACTTTGAACTGTCGGAGGATGTGGTATCTGTGTCAACACTTGTAGTGTTTGAACTACAGCGCCTAGAGAAACACATACGGCCATTAAACGCCGCGCCTCGCCCGCTCGCTCCATTTTCGTGGACAAGAGAATAAGGCGATGAAAAAACTTGTCCTAAAAGTGTTTTTCTGAAGCATTACGTGTTTTTGTTTTTGTCAGTGTTACAACTAGAATGGTTGTTGGTGTAGCTCAAGCACTCTCCGAAAACGCAGTTTTCTGCACGTTGTCGAGATAATTAGAGGCGAGTGGCGGGATAAACGGACGGATCATTTCTTGACTAGAAAGGAAGGATACGAGATACTAGCGGAATTGAGAGCTGCCGCAAGATCAATGGTATCTTGCGACCGCCGATTGAAATATTGCAATTTTTGCCATCAACTTGTGAGGAAAATCAAGTGCACTTTGTGGGATCTTTGCCGCAAGACCAACGGCATACTGCGATCACCAATTGTAATATTGCATTTTTTTAACATCAACGCGCGAGAAAAGAGAATCGTGCACTGTCGAATGTCAGCTGTTGTTTGCTATAATACTATATAATATATAGATTTAGGCAGGCCTAAAAGCGGAGCTCCTATTTATTAATATTTTTTGCTTGAGTTTGCACTGTTTCCCAATTAATAAGTGGCCACACTATTTCTAAGCGTATACTGCCCATATAGGTACATGTCGCTGCACTTTATTGGGTTCCTCATGCACGTACGCACGTAGGCGCACACATCAAATTTTAGTGTAAAGACTTTTAATAACTCTAAGAGTTATTCGGGTCTCTGTAAAATACTGACCGGATGGCGGCGGATGGCGGATGGCGGATGACGGATGGAAAAATGCGGATGGAAAAATTGCGGATGAAAAAATGCAGATACTAAGAAAATGAAAAAAAAATCAAAAATAAATCAAGAAGAATAGCTAAATCAGATTTCGATTATCACAGTAAGATAACACATGGTTGTTTCTTCTGGACCTCTTCTGATGGCTGGCGGTGAAAATATTTGCGGCAAGAATTAATGCTCTTTTTGGCGCCTATAAGCGCCATGGTTATGTCTGACTATTGTTCTATGTTAATAGCGCTTGTAAATAGCCAGAACAAATTTATCTTACCACTTTGCCCGACTCAAAAGAGAAGTAAACGGACCGGCAAATCAAAAGGTTATTGAACTAAGCATGTTCGAGTAAGTCATTTTGTTGCCCATATATTGTCTAAACTGCCCTCGAGGTAAGCTAAGCCGTCATTGAGTGGCTCCGGAGCTATAACATCATTGAAGGTAAGACTTACCTCGGCAATAGCATGATTACCCGGCCTTCCTAAGGGGAGGGGCAAGGTTATCCTTCGCTCCTCCTTTTTCCCCCGTCCCCTAAGGTCATTCAGGCTGGAGGAGTCTGTGATGTCGTGCGCAACCCACCCCCGTACAAATAATGTGCTTGTATAAGCTACTTAAAACGGGAACTTCTAATTTACCACAATCATACCATATTCCCTTAGTGATGACGTTTCCAGAGCATAGGCGAAGGAAGTAAGGAGGTATACTGAGGCTAGGGGCTTAATAACTCTGCTAATGAACATGTCCCCTAAGTAAGTTCAGCCCCACTTCAAATCGGGTGATATGCCTGAAAACTGGTCCGGATAAAGCGTTAACATTCAGTTACTTTCTATATTTTTCACGTGAATAAAATCAACAATTTGAAATGCACAGGCCAAAATGAGGAACGCACGACAGAATTTGTAACTTCTAACGTAAGCATGATAAAGATACCAAACTGTCATTAAGTCAGGATGCATTAAAAAATAACTATCAGAAGTGAATTTCCTTAATTTCTGGTCCACAATATCAAAATATTCTATAACGGTGATCACCAGAGTGAAGGCGATGGATTATTTACAGTATTAGACTAAAGTTTTCGCAGATTTCCACGCCGTGACACGTTTCAATAAATTCAGGATCTTCAACCCAGCCTCACGGGTAGACTGTTCAGTTTAGGTTGTATCAAAAACTAGACATCACAACAACATTAGCTTTGAAAAACTTCCATAAAATTTCGATTAGAACAAATTTCTGAGTCTTTTTTTCACTTAAATACCAATCAAAAGATATTCCTGCTAAAATATTGTTTCTGCTTTTTCATTTTATCTGTAAAAATTCTTGCCGCCTTTGAAAGGGTTTACTGCTCAAAACGTGTGATTCCATTTTTAGTGCTAATTTGTTTGGAAATCCGGTTTCATTTCATTCATTTTCTTTTCAAAACAAACGTTCCAAGCCAGAATTGTCGCTATCGGACGACTCCATAGATCTCAGTTGCGTTCGTTTATGTTCATTCACTCGCACTAGCCTTTAGAACGGACCGGCTGATGATAAAGGAAAGTCGAGTATCTCTTCTTCAATGAAAGTCTTCCCCATTTTAATCGGATCCGATGTAAATGAAGAAAAAAAGCTGGACTTCTCCCGGACTAAATAGACTGTCTTCTTTTTGAGAGAGCAACGCAAATGAATTTCCCTTTCAACATCATTTTATTGTTACTTTTTTTAGCTTTCTTTGTTTCCGTATCTTTTCACCCGCATTTTACAATCCGCATTTTATCATCCGCATTTTTCCATCCGCATTTTACCATCCGCATTTTATCATCCGCATTTTTCCATCCGCATTTTTCCATCCGCATTTTTCCATCCGCATTTTTCCATCCGTATTTTATCATCCGCATTTTTCCATCCGTCATCCGCCATCCGCCATCCGCCATCCGCCATCCGCCATCCGCCATCCGCCATCCGCCATCCGCCGCCATCCGGTCAGTGTTTTACAGAGACCCGAGTTATTCAATGTAAAAAGGACCTTCATGAAGGCAAAGAAATTTGCTTTGATTTACTTCAAGACACTCAAGGCAAAAAGATCAACTTAAGGCACTGAACAAAGTGAACTCGCGGCTAAACAAAATGAACTTACACCGCAACAAAGAAAATCACAGCGGCAAAACTAACTCAGCAAATTCATTGGGAGCCGGTTTCAGTCATTTTTTAAGCAGTCTTTTTGTGTAAGGATTGTCACGATTTGTGATTTAGGAAGTGGTGCTCGCTGTCTAATAAGCTTACAATGTAGTTTTGAACCATCTTGGTTTGGTTGCATGATTACTACGTGTTTTATCGTACACATTGCTAAATACCTTAGAGAATTTTATGCAGAGAAGTGAATAAATTTCCTTCGTTTCTAACAGGCAAATGTACGTTGGGAAAAGCCTGAACTCACTCACCCAAGCACAGGCAACTCGCAATATAAAAACCGGCGTAAATACTCGTTTACGAATCTAACAAATTATTGCGAGTACGAGATTTCAACACACTCACCAAAATGACAGAAATGCAAGCTAGTGAGATAGAGCAGTTGGATAATAAGTCGTTTAATCGTTGGTGTGAGGTATCGTTGCCGAAAGTTTGCTCGTTTTTTGCTTTGATTTGTTTGCGGGATTTTTCTGCAAATGCAGCGCGCGAAATCATGGTTTTGATCCGTGTAGCGAATATTCTTTTCAAAATCCAACGATGAACCTCACAGTTAAGAACTTAACTCCACTAGCTAAAAAAACACAATATTTTAAACGAAACGTTTAATAGGCAAAAGTGAACAAAAGTGATTAAAGCTAAGAGGTTTGAAAGCAGCTGTTTTAACGAAAATTATATAAGCTTAATTGACGGGAACATCTGAAAACCGACATAATATCGAATTTGCTCATAAATGAAGTATAAACAGATTCTCATAACAAAATATGTACATTTACGTTTGTTACCTCATATTTAGAGAAGGCTTGTAAATTCTGCAGGGCAAAGCTTTCAAACCAGCCAAATAACATCGGAGACGAAGCAACGAAAACGGTAGTTTCGTCCAATGTTCGTAATAATCTCACACCACGGTATATACATAATTTGAATTATCAGCGAAGATCAATATCTTTCTTCCTTTCGGTGTAGCTTTTAACAGTCTTTTATCCGTCACTTCAGTCAACTTGACCGGCTCTGAGCACACTTTTATATTAGCTCAGTTAATTTTCCCGTCTTCGTCAGCCGCAGGAACCGAAGACAGTGCTTCAACTCTCGCTGCTTTTGACTCGTACTCCGATATATCATGTTCAGGTCAACAATTATTTCAGATCTTCTCGTTAAGAGGTTATCCTAAATCACTCGGCATAAGTTTCCATGCCGTAGATAAGTAAATAAAGAGAGAAATATTCACGAAGATCTATGTCCTCCAGCACGCTTTCTTCCCGTCTTTCAATTCAGCAGTGAACAACGTGCAAACGAGTTGCCGCCTTTTCATACAATCGCTTCGTTTAAGTTGAAATGAAATGTCCAGATCATTTTTTTAACATGAGAAAAAACTTTTTAAAATAGATTTAGCTAAGCCTAAAAGCTGAGCTCCTCGGTTATTAACTTTGACCTTTATTTAAATCAGAATTAACGCGATGATCAAAAAAATTGTAGAAAACTAGAACTTGAGCCCGCGATCAACTAGAGAACCATCATCTGGTCAGCGGTCAACTTCACAAAAACACGTGACCTCAATGAGTTCCACATGTGAGCCCGCGATACTGCCACGTGATAGTGGTCAGCGGATACCTTGTTTTGACAGCTGTCAATTGATCATATCATGGATGTCAAAGTTGTACGTAGGGATACGGGAGCATTCATCTCCATTCATCTGCTCCCCATCTCCCTCAGCCTATTTTGCTCCCCCCACCCCCGGTCGGGGTTGCCTTAGGACTCCACTCCCCCTCCCGGAGAGTCTGTACGGGAGGGCGTGCGGGCGAGCGTACGCACCAAATTTTCTTGGCCTCATGGGTTTACCAAAAATTCTTACCCATGGTGCTCCGCTGGCGCGCTTGGCGCGCAGGAGCTCCGCTATAAATAGCATTTTACCAACCACATTATCAGTGAGGGCTTCACTGACTTACCACACAATGTCTTGTGTTTGGAGGCCATTTGACGTAGCAGAATGGTGAACCTCTTCAACGACCCAGAGAAAACAAGACAAAAACGAACGCCTCAAAATTAAAGTCGGAGAACAAGAGAGAGAGCGATTGTATTGGAAGCATACGAGAGAAACGTCGACAAGGGGTGGGATTCGTTTATACAGAAAATTAAAGTAAATATCGAAAAAATGCCTCCATCGTCTCGAGTCGTGGGCTACTATCTTAATGGCGAGCCAAAAACAATCACAAGAAGAGTTAGAAGAATTGTCCGTGAAGCTCTGAAAGAAGCCGCCTCGGGGACTTCAACGAGCAACTGCGTGCAGACTAATCCAAACGCAGCAGATGGCGCGAGCGGTGCAGCAAGAAGTGTCATTGACAGGCAGAACCAGAAGAAAGAAGGCAGGACAGGATGGCAGAGTTTGTGGAGACAAGTTAGTCAGACGAAGGTGGCGAGGAAGCAGGGCCTCCGGCCAAGAAAAAACAACCCTACGGGAGGCAACGATGGAAGCTCAAACAGCACATAAAGCCATGTGCCAGGAGGCTATGGCTAGCATGCAGCTGATAAACAATGTCATGAAGCAAATGAGCAGAAAAATCGACGAATTCTAACATGCTGTAGAATTTAAAATGACTTTTTCAGTGCAAATAATCGAATAAATCGAAGAGTCTATGTTGTTTGTCGTTTCCTGTTTTCTGTTAAGTGGCGGCTAATGGTAAATGTGAGACTTTGCGACGCGGCGACACTTGTATTTTTCTCAGGAGACTGGGACATTTTGAGACTTTGGATTGCGAGACCGAGATCGGGACTACAAAACGGCTTTGCAAAAATAGATACTGAAAGACTTTCGATAACGCAAAAAAAAGAGACTGCGAAACCCAAAAAGCTTGACAAAAAATTTTACCGGAGACCATTCATCACCCTTTTATTTCGCTATTGTTTATTAGCTGGCCGAGCTAATGGCGCAATTGATGTGACGAAAACGTACACAATATTTAAAGACTTGATTGAGGACGCCTGTGTAATGCGCATGCCTAAGGTAACGAAGTGAAAATTTGCATCTCTAAGGTTCTTGTGCTGAACAACTCTATTAATTTGATATTGTTTATCAAAATCCAACCATGGTCAATCATGAACATCAAACCAGCACAATAATATTGGAAACGAAAACGCAACTCGTTGTACGGCTTACTCCAACACCAGCGACATAGACATGCATGTTTTGAATTATCAGCGAAGGTCGATCTCTCCTTTCCTTTCGGTGTAGCTGTTAACATTCTTTTATCCATCACTTAGTGAACTTCACCGGCTCTGAGCTCACTTTTATTTTAGCTCAATGTCAGCTCAATTAATTTTTCAGCCTTGGTTGTTCAAGTCGGCAATTATTTCGGATCTTCCCGTTAAGAGATTGTCCTAAATCATTTGGCATGAGTTTTCATGATGTAGATGAGTAAATAGAGTGAGGAATATTCACGAAGGACTATGGTTTCCAGCATGCTTTCTTCGCGTCTTTCATTCAGGTTAAAAGGTGAACAACGTACCAACTATTTGCTGCCTTTTCATACAACTGCTTCGTTTAAGTTGAAATGAAATGTCCAGATCATGAGAAAACATGAGAAAAAAAAAACGCTGAAGTAATACAGTGTTCTTACAAGTTTCTATGACATTTAAGTTAACTCTCAACAAACCAAAAAAATGTTTTTGTGTTACATTTTGCGTAAGGAGGACTCCAAATCAAGGACAAAGATAAACTCGTCCCCAGGCCTAATCCGTGCGTACCTACGTACGTACGTCAAATTTTCTCGGCTTGATGGATTTACTAAATTCTATAGCTATGGATGCTCCGCCCCCGGGCGCCTTCGGCGCCCGCAAGAGCTCCGCTACAAACACGAAAAACATGTTTTCTATTTCTTTTAGAAAACACCGCGAAAAAAAAAACAAACCAACTTGTTAACTTTAACAAACATAATGTAAATTCTCTTTGCTCGCGCCATCATCACGTCAACAGCTCGTGCTAGTTCTGTATTTCTATCGAGTTATGTAACCCGATTTTAACCAATCGGTGCGCATATTTTCTTAGGACTGTTTTCTACATATATTTACAAACTGGCAACTTTGACTTCAAATCTTCACAGATTTGAGATAAATAATACTGTTTAAAAATGACAACATTACTGTTATGCACACAATGGACTTACACTGTACATCAATGGTTGCTGTCTCTGATGCATTGCCACACTCATTACTGGCTTCACACCTGTATTCTCCAGCTTCACTTCTGTTGATATTTCTGAGCAGCAACTCACTTGCATCAATACGCTGACCATCAGCCTTGATCCAAGACACCATTGGTGGAGAAGTTCCTGATGCTTGACATGACAAGGTCACATTATTACCTTCGGTTACTGTCTTATTCTGTATTGGTTGTATGGATGAAGGCACTGCAATAAAATCAAACATATTAACCAAACTGGCATCCTTCAAGATATAAAAAGCATATAATTTAAAACGTTGCATTTGGCATGAATGTTCAAATAGAGAATAATAAATTATTTATTGTAGGTTAATTGTGGGCAGTGCTATCAATTCCAGCCTTGGCTTGATCAAAATGTGCATGGATGAGCCATTTGCAACGAATGCAGTTCTGCAAGTACACTGAACAATGTAATTATTATTTAAATCACCATCAAAAAAATTACGGTACCAAAATTAATCAAATGCTATTCCCAAACTGATATTCCCCAGTTTTCGAGCTTTGCAATTTACCTTCGTACGTTTGGTTTCATCTTGAGCAAATTGTTAAGATGAACAGGACTAAAAATTTTGAACATACTAAAAATATTTTGACGTTTAAAAGCTTTGCGTAGAGGTCTCTCAAAATGCGGCAATTTGTAAAAAATATTTGAAGGGATATAAACACAAGATCCTCCATTTGGTTTCAAAAATATGCACAGATGTTTGACCCCTGGACATTAGCTGTTCCTTGAAGCTCACAATTTTCCTCGAGTTTCGCTCTCGGAAACTGTTCGCTTCTCGGACCAGGTAATGTCCGCGGACAAATATCAGTGTATATTTTCGCGCCAAATGGAGTCTACGATCATGTTACAATGGTAACAACCTAGGCTCTTTTCAACTTTTTACCAAAAAGTACCATTTCTGACTAATTCGGTCTATTCCTCACATAATATGCGTAAAATGTCGTACGTACAGTGGTAGCTGATGTAGGGGAAAAATAGGGAATTTTCTTCCTGAACTGACAACGATACGAACAGAAAGAGATGATAATAGTCCATGAGCCAGTAGGGTGGTCGGTATCATCTGTGGGGATTAACCTAAATGGTAATTTTTAGAAAGGTGGAGTAGTAACTAGTCAGAAAATACCTGATAGCAATTGATCGGTGGTAGTTTGTGGACTTGGGCGCCTTTGAAAGTTTTCACTTAGCATGGAAACGAGGCTAAGGAAGAATTGTTGTAATAGCGCCCATTTAATAACACGAAAAATCCTAAAAGCTTCACATCATCGTATATCCCATTCTAGAAGCTTAATTTTACCTTATTTGCTTCTTTCAAAAGTCACATGCTATGTCACATGCGCATTAAAAGGTAAGGATTTTCTAATAAAATTGAGGATGGCAGTATGGGGCCCAGTTCTCGGCCGGGTCTATTTGTCGGCCACTTTTATATGCTCAAAAAAGTATTTTCACCCAGAGATAGACTGGTTCCTGTACTTTCGTTATCTTCAGTCTTGCCCTCGCACTAACTGTGGGACGTTAACACGTTGGGCTGAGGCGAAGCAAGGTAAATTTGTTTTCCGAAAACTTGTTTCAACTCCTTTAACCTTTTCACAGGACTCAGGCGCGTAACGCATGTTACAAACTTTCTTTTCTTGCCCCTTAAACACAATTTGTGATCGTTATAACAAAAATACAAGTTTTAAAAGTAATTTAATATACTGGAAAGGTATTTCAACCTTCTTTAATATCTAGATTTGCGCACACTCTTTTTGTAGAAGAGAACTGGGACCGCAAACGAAGCTACCATCTTCGTTCTTAGCTACCAGCTTCGTTATTATTCGGACAGAAAAAAAAAATTGTTGCTCTCACATATAAACTGAATACTGAAGCTAGTTGTGGGCGCAGTTTCAAGTTCCTGCGGTTCTTCTGAGCTGCCTGCTATTTATATTCCGCGTAACTATCCAACTACTCCAATCCGCTAAGCTGTCGACTTCGTCCTTTGCATTAAATGGTTGGTTTACACAGTTCGGTCGTCTACTCATTTCTGTGCACCTCATGCCGTTAGCTAAGCGAACGCATAGAGCAGATCATTAATTTTCTACTGTCGATACATGACAGAGGTCCAAGGGGCCTCCATATTGTAGTCCAATGGCCAGATATCCCTTTTTAGAACACAGTAGTTGTTATTTCAGATCACTGACTGTTGTTGTGGTGAATTTTAGAGCCCAGAAATTGCGGGTCAAAGCCTTTAACCCTTTCATGAACTCTAGTGAGAGTTCAAACTTTCTACCTAGCCTGGAGAGGGTTTCACGACACTCTTCGTCACTTGTCGCTGAACTTTTACTATAGTGGGGAAGACACAAACAATTTAGGCGCGCATTTTAACACAGCCTTGCAGTCGTCCCAACTAAAAACGTTAGCAACTCTGACTGTTGAGTCCAACGATGTCGCAATATAGTCGACAAATGCAACTGAGATATAGTGAGGACATCCCTGTCTTCAGATCGTGAAGGTGCTATGACCGTATTTGCCTATGTGAAATGCATGCAGAAATAAAGGACCATCTGCCACTTTCTTACATTGAAGTCAATTACCGCTTTACTGCCTCTTTGTCGCTTAGCTTTTGCCTTTCCTTCTTCCATTCACCCGGACAATAAAACTGATGACACGTTCTTTATTGTTGTCGTTTGTTAGGAAACTTTCTTCATGTCTGACTAACGGTCCGAGTTTTGCTGATGCCACGCACCTGATGCCGTTTAGCTCTGCTTGTAGATGCCTCTCCTCATTCTTTATTTATATAGCGCTTATACATTGCTGTTTTAAGCGCTTTACAACAATAAAAATCCATTCCTTGGTACGTGTCAAATACTATATATGTATCTTGCCCTGTGCATCTTCCCTCGGCATTTTATTCACGACTTTAACACCTCCAAAAGACACGAGCTCACTCCGTCAATTCCGAAGCAGAGCTACTGGGAACTCGTTCAGCGTCCATTTTCACATTTATTCCATAGCAAATTTGCAAAAGTAGCCATGTTAGTCTTGCGAAAGAAACCAAAATGGATAGACAAGGTACAACGACAGCAGCTCCCAGTGGAAGCAAGCCCTATCTAAGATTCTATCTTGTGCCATTAGTTCCTTATATAATTCAACCAAGAAGAGACCAATCACGCTTGAGTATAACTGTTGTTTCACAAGAAGCGACATGTTTCTTCTGAATCAGTCAAGTGAAGTGTCTTTAATTGGTTTTCAAGAGATCATGGAATTTCTTAATTTGCGGGACTTTACTTCTCCATGCCTCCCTCTTTGAATGCTTTGTAGTATTTCTCACCAATATCATATGCTCTTATCAGGCTACTGTGCGAAGTTCTTTGAGATCCTAACGAGATCCTGGTTTGCAAAGAAGGAATTGAAACAGTTTTTTGGTCAGCTCAAATGCCATCGCAGAAATGGTTATTGATAATTTTGATACAAGATCGCTGGAGGTCTGTTTGTTATAATTCATGTTCTGCTTGATTGTACCGCGTCTCTCACCTGCGCATAGTAAAGAGCAAGGTTCTTAGCGTTGTTATTCTTGCTGTGCACGCCTGCAATCATCGATCGTATCACACGAAGTGAGAGTTCTATGGTCCCCTCTTAAAACTCAAGCAAAAGAGCGAGGGCCACGCCCTTAGCTACATCCACACTTTTCCACCCAAAAGATGGCAATCTCCACTATAACGACATAGCTTCTCAGTGAGCTCTATCATGTCTTCATGACCTCTCTCATAATACAGGTAGAACCACATACCATGTCACTGCAAGGCTTTGGGCATTTTATGGTGTTTATATGGTCAATAAGCATGAAGACCATGGAAAAATGTGGCGGATTTGTTTTATACAACAACGCTGAGAATGTACCGGCGAATGAGAAGGAAAACCAACTCGAAGTCCCACGCGCGTGAGTTCCTCAAACTGAACAGAAATGTTCCAGTTTACATTTCTACTCTAAACTTGCATTGGTTACAAATTAGAATTAACACTCGAATTATTTATAAGACTAATTAGTAGTAATCCGTACATCTAACGCTAGATAATAACTACAAACATCCACGAACATAAGTCACTTCATTAAAAAAACAGCTTCAATTAATATGGTGGGGATAATTGGAAGGGAAGCCCGAAATACACATGAGCCCACTGCATCAACCAGTGCAAGGATATCAAGAATGTCAATATTGATAAATAATAAAGATATCAACACAAAGGAAACGTAATTATGTGTACGAAATACAATGCAGGCGCTATTTCACTTCTCTATTTTGGTGTACATCCCAAACAAAACGCTAACGCGAGCCTCTCACGTGACTTGCCACGTGATTTATATTACATGTTTGGAACAAGCAATTGACCTGAGAGCCATGCACTAAATAATCTAATATCATGAATATGTTTCTGCGCAGTTTAATTTGAACAGTTTGGTCCCCAATAGAGTAAGGCAATTTTAATAAGATCATATAGACAAAGGGGGGGGGGGGGGGGGGGGGGGGCAGAAAAACCTTCACAATTCACAGAAACTACCTCAGATCGGTTGCTATCAGGCATTTCCTAACTCTATATTAATGGTACTTCTCAAAAAACACAAAGAACTTTAATCCCTCCGGATGATACCGATCACCCAATTTTGGGGGTCTGGCTCATGGACTATAACTGCTTCCTGCGTGACGCATGAGCAGTACACTGGATACTGGACGCTTCAAAGCCTGAGGAGCTGTGTGGAGTTTGGCATCAGCCTTTAGAAAAAACAAATGCTTTTGTCATTAGCTGCTGCAGTTCTTTTGACGTTTTGGGCCTCGTTAGCATGTTTCGTTAGTACTTCCGTTCATTCGTTTAATGCCGTGTTGGCGAAACCCAAGAAAGTTGAATCCTCACTTTTTGGCTATCTGTTGCTCGGACAAGTTTTGTTAGTTTTTTTTTTTTTTTTTTTTTTTTTTTCTGTTTACAAAAGGCTAACGCCAAACAGCACACAGGGCTAACGACCGTAAAGTGGTTGGTAGTATATAATTCACTAGTTCACTAGTTTACTGTTCACTAGTTCTTGCCCCATTCACATAGCATACGCTATTTCTTCCACTTGCCACATACGCTAGTCTCAACTGTATTCAGTATAGGAACAAGTATCTGGCCATTTTCCTCACCATCGATAGTCACAGTAACATTCACACTCTGTCTTCTTCCTACGGTGTTGTGAGCCACACATTTGAAGATGAATACTCCAGTAGGTAATGCCTTGCTCCATCTTCCAGAAGTGTCTAAGATAGCAGTGTCATTCTGGAACAGCTGATATGATATCATAGATGGATTAGCATCAGCTGAGCAGTTCATGCTGATAACATCACCTAGACATGCTTTGTTGTCAACCGCAGAAATTTCCAATTGCACATTCTCTGGCTTGTCTGAGAAAAAGAAGACATGATTCATTAAATTTAGAAGAATAATATGCCGCGATTGATCGATGCGACAATTACAATGCAATTTTCAAAAGGTCGGTTTTGGAGTTTAAGGTGATTAACAGTATTGCGTATCATTACTGCTTCATTAGCGAGCACATTAAAAGGTATCGGCTTTTTACTGGGGCGCCAGAGGGGTTAATTGCTATATTTGTCTTACCATTATCGAGTCTAATGCGCATGCGCATTAGACTCTATGGAGTAGAAAAAAAGCTCTTAGCAATCCCAAGGGAATGGTTCGGGATCGATAATCGTTCGGTGTAAGTGTGCTTAAACAATAGCCCGCCTCATTGCGGGCTTGTGGGATGATCGTAATCCAATCAGGAAGCAAGGATGTTGTTAACGAAGCAACCGTCGAACGGAGCTCGTGCACGACACGCACTTGTCAAAGAAATTGTCATGTATGTAATTGGAATAAATGTTTCACAGTGCAAAATAATATGAATACTCGTTTTCAATTGTGAGGCCACTGAAAATGTTCTCCTTCCAGCTGCATGTTATTTTATAATCCCTAAGAAACGCAACGTGAAATCGACATCTTTTGATGAAAAAAATCCGGAAACAACTTTCATTAAAAACAGTTTTGTTTTCACCATTCAAGATTCAATCTAGAGCTTGAAAACAAGACAGTGTAATCAAATTACATTTCGCGCGAAATTTGCATAAATATTGAAACTTGCCAAAAAGGAGTTAAGACAGAATGAAAACTTTAATAGTTATTGAATTCTGATCTGATTGTTATTTCCATGTATTGACTATTTGAAAGCTGTTCTCAGTCACGAAAACAAAACTCTTTCATTCAACTGCTTGCAGTGTTTAATAGACGTGAAAATATTTCGCTGAATTAAATTACATTCTGCACGCAATGTTTCCTTTGCTCTCCTGTGTCGAAACGTTTAAGGAAATTGAAATCTTTGTTGAGCAGTATTGCATAAATTGGAAAGGAATTGAAAAAAAAAAATACATTTTGGCATATTTTTATGGGATTTAGGATATTTAGAATACTGAATAAGCGACTGTATCTTGTCCGGACCATTATTTTTTTGGAAGCTGGGGGATAAAAATTTTTCCAAGACAAACAATTTTTTTTTCTGTATCGTTGTCTGTGAAAACATTTTTTTCCGGTCCCATCTTCCTGCAGACAAGTGTTTTCATGCCCGCAAAAAATTTAGTTGGGCTTTTTTTTTTGCTTTTGCAAACAAATTTTTTAGGATTCCCACCTCCCCCCCCCCCCCCCCCCCCCCACTGCTCCAAATCTGTATGATCATCCTATAGTCTACAACGCACTAATCTTTTAACATGAATCGATGAACTCAACCCCTAAGTAACATGTTTTTGCTATTTCAAATCTAACATTTCGTCAACTTTCTAAATATATATACTTAAGAGAACAAATATTATCGACTTCCTCTGTCCTCTGAACCACTCTTACTACCAAACCTCTACTACTCCTCTTGCTCTATGCCGTAGATACCGAAACTACTTCAACATATTTCAACCGCATTAACAATCCATGACGCATTAGACTCATGTACCCACTGGGTACTATTTTTCCAGTTTACATAAACAACCAATAGGCAAAGTTTGCAATTTATGATACTAGCAGCGCATGTAAAGCTATTGTACTAGTAATTTCACCTTTTCTTCTCTTAAAGATGCCCTTGACAATGAACTTTGGGGGCGGATTAAATTATTTTTTTTTTTCACAAGTTTATATTATAATACACTTGGTACTTGTATGCAAACAGTGCACCACAACAGCAAACACATTTTCATATGAATGGTTTCACACGAAGACTCGTTTTGAAAGTGAGGCAAAAGGTAACTCGGAAATCGCCTATTCCTTGACAACAATCCAAAGTAAGATAATTTGTTAAAAAAAAAACAGTAATCAGTAATGAAGAAGATCAGTGAAACTGATCGAAACGTCGATTTTAAATATTCTTAACCTCGGAAAAGATCCCGGAAAACAGTGATAATTTTAATTACATATAAATACTTCAAAACTTTGTAAATTCATCATAATATTACGATACTGGAACTTACAGTTTACACCAATACTTGCTGTTTCTGATGCATCGCCACACTGATTACTGGCTTCACACCTGTATTGCCCAGCTTCGCTTCTGTTAATATTTGTGAAAAGTAACTCACTTCCATTGATACGTCGGGCATCATCAACTATGATCCAAAAAACCATTGGGGGAGGAATCCCTGCTGCTTTGCATGACAGAGTCACAGCGCCACCTTCGGCTATTGTCTCATTTTGTATTGTCTGTATAGTTGAAGGTACTGTTGTGGAGTGACAGTAAGGGACGGACCATTATTTTTCTGGAGGGGGGGGGGGGGGGGGGGGGGGATGAAAAATATTGAAAAAAATTGTTTGCAGGGCCTAAAAAGACAAGATAAATTGTTTGCAAACATCATATGTATTAAAAAAAATAGTTTGCATAGAAGTCAGAGAAACTTTTTTTTTATTTTTTTTTTAATTTTCTAACGAAGACTAGTGAGCAGCACAAGGAAAGACTTCTTGTAGTTGTAAGCTTGTCGTTTATTTCCGACGCGTTTCGTCTCTAACTGAGACTTCTTCAGGGAATGAATACAACTAGCAAAGAACAGCATATATAGCACATTCGCGTGCCTAGCTACAACTTCCCATGGAAGTGAATAATAACTAAAATATGCTGTAAACGGAGGTTACAAAAAACAGCTTAATACATATGTTATTACGTGTCAGTTATATTTTGGGGGCCATACGATTAGCGCTTATCGTAATCTGTTCTTTGCTAGTTGTATTCATTCCCTGAAGAAGTCTCAGTTAGAGACGAAACGCGTCAGAAATAAACGACAAGCTTACAACCACAAGAAGTCTTTCCTTGTGCTGCTCACTAGTCTTCGTTAAAAAATTAAAAAAAAATTACTGCCGCCAATCTTCGAAGTGTACGTCTCAGAAAACAAAAAAGATGAGTTCAGAGGTGTTTATTGGTCGCCACCATAAAATATTGAATTAAATAATGATTGATGGCAGCAAAAGCGAACCTCCTTTTTGGGTCAGATCGTGGTTAAAAAAGATCGAAAAAAAATTGTTTGCAGGAAGGTGTTGTTAGAAAAAAAAAATGTTTGCAGAGGTGCATAGATAAAAAAAAAAAAGTTTGCAGAGAGAGATTTTTCACCCCCCCCCCCCCCCCCCCCTCCCTCCAGAAAAATAATGGTCTGTCCCTAATGAATGAGGAAATCTTGTTAATTACATACAAAGCTAAAAAATATATAGTTTAACTGATTAATATACCCGTAATCATGTATAGTGGTGACGCCGAGATGCTTGGCTTCAATCACATAAATTCATGGCCAGACAGCGATATCTGAATTCTACTTAAAATATCGTGGACAGTGTGGTTCGTTCGAAAAGTATCGCAGAAAAGGCCATTTTAGCGTGACTGGAAGTTTTCAAGGTCCGACAAGAAGCCTTCTAAGCAACATTTTTCTCAAAATATATAGGTGAATGCTGAGACACCATCTTTCTGAACAGCATTTGACAGAAATACTAAATAGTATAATGGCCTAGTTACCACGAGACTCCTATAGATCAGTGGTAGAGGAACCGAAGTGCTCATCGGAAGGTCATACGGTCGACTCCAGTTGGGAACACTCGAATTCTCTTTTTCCGAGTATGCCTGTGTCACTGACTGAAAACAAAAGTGGCGGCCACGCGGAGCATCCTGGTTTTCATTGCAGTGAAATCAAGATTTAACCAAATACTAATAGACTTGAGCAAAGGGGCTTCGTTTTAAGTAATATATCAAACACAAGAGAGTGTTTCATCACATTTCCAAAAACCGAGAAAAGAGTTGAAAATACGACGCGCAGCGAAGTATTTTTGACGAACTTTGAGGTGTTTGGAAATATGATGATACACTCTCTCGAGTGTTTGATATATCGTCTCAATCGAAACTAAAACTACGGAGAAAACGGAGAAATAAAATCATAAAAATCTATGCTAATTAAGATCAGATTTCCAAACTACCTTCACGGTTCTGATTTCCTTTGTTTTAACTAGATGAATTATTAATGAGTTTGAGAAATGCACTTTACTACACGGGCTGTCAGGCTGTCGGTGTACTTGGACTTCTATCTCGTGGATCAGCCTAATGAATCGTGCTTGCACAGTTTGACAGCAAATATGATGATTTTGTGTTTTTCTTTTTATTATTATTTATTTTCCTTGTTATCTCACTAATTTCATAACCTAACTTTTACTCATTATCTTAGTGCAACTCAGGGCTTCTTCATATGAGCCCGGTTGACCGGAGAGTGACTAATGTGCGAGCCTGCGAGCCGGAGCCACGAGCCGCGAGCCGCGAGCCTCTTTTTGCGAGCCACCGTTTTTTTTTTTTTTTTATTATTATTTGCTTTTATTTTTCCATATTTTGTATTTTACTTAAATTTAAATGTACACTAACCGATAAATAACCCTGCTGAGGAAAAAAGAAGTCGCCTAATCACACGTACACCGTGCAATCTACCGCGAAGATTGCGTGACACACTAATCGCAAAACGGCGACCATATAAAGATGACGGCGTCGCTCAGGCCGATCAAAGCTGGAAACAAATGCAATATAAATAAAGGTGAAAAGCAATGTGCTTGTCAAAAAAAAATATTAGAGATATATAGATATATAGTCAGAACAAACAAAATTGAGTTCGTTATACAGTCGAGAGAGCATTCGAAAGGTATGGCAAAAGCGTGATCATCGTGCATCTGACAAATTACTGGGAGCTCCTTAGGCTTGATTAAATCTATTCTATAGGCGATTTAAATCTTGAAATGGTCCGGCTATTTGTGGGGACGATATTTTACACGTAACAAATTTTACGAAAGCGTTACGAAAGTTCATTCGCAAGAACTCGGCATGGCAAAAGCGTGGCCATCACGCATCGACTTACTGTAATAAAATCTAATAACAGTAAGCCTTACACGATTGTTATTTACTTTTTATCTACGCCATCACTGCTGTCTTTAAAGTTGTCCTTCAAGGTGTATTTTCCTTTAAACAAAAGGAACTTTGCAGAGTTTTGGACTGAGAGCAGTAATACATCTCCGCGACTATACACATGTATATTGTTTACAGAAGGGTGCTTCACCAACAGATAACCCTCAACGCAGAAACATTTCGGCTCGCAGTTGAACATGTTGCAAGGCCATCTTTTCTGAATGTATAAATAAAGACCACAGTAGGGCAT
The DNA here is from genome assembly GCA_963693305.1 of Meandrina meandrites. Taxonomy (NCBI): domain Eukaryota; kingdom Metazoa; phylum Cnidaria; class Anthozoa; order Scleractinia; family Meandrinidae; genus Meandrina; species Meandrina meandrites. The sequence goes on along the minus strand of OY855911.1, from coordinate 19,043,755 downwards.
TGTGTCCTTTTTGGGATTTCTTGGCGGTAATTTTTGTGGCTCGCAACTGAGGCTCGCGGCTCGCAAAAAGGGGCTCGGGCTCGAAGGCTCGCAGAATAGCCTCCCCCGGTTGACCGGGCTGGGCCGGTTACCGAGATCTCGCCTCACTCCTATTTCCTTTGTAAAAATTTCGATGCGTTCATTGATAGTCGCGAACGATACAAGCTTTTGTTATTTGAATCTCATCCCGGTAACAGGGCTAAAATTACCCATATGAACAGACGACAAAATCCATCCCGGTGACCGAGATAGCCCGCATACCAGGCTCATATGGTACAGATGTATATCATCGAGGAAAAAGAGTAAGTGTATAAGGTTACTATTATATCATAGTTGAAGGCTGTTACCCCGAATTCCGTTTTCTCGTTCTATTACTATTCTGATTAATTCCTGGTGGCTTATTCAGTATTTGTTATAATTCAAACTTCTCCAAGAAAAGCTTTCCCTGTGTCGTCCAAGTGCCAGTACAGACAACAAATGTTAAGATAAGACAAAACACATGTGCATGTTTCAGAAGAAATATGTGTACCGGATGCGGCGGAGAGTTTGTTCAGTTGGTGAGTAAATTTAAAAGCACATTCAATTTTACGTATGGATCAGTGTTAAATAGTAAAGGTTACATCAAGATGAAGCTTGAATAGGGTAGAATCCCCATTGATATCCGTTCTAGGTAAAGCGGAAATGCCACCAGTGGCAGAAAAGTTTAGTGCCTCAAGATTTTTAACAGACCATAATTACTAAACTCGTCTAGTTGGCCTATTTCTTGAAGGGGGTGCTCTGAGTGGTCGCCACTTGAATACGTTTTACTGTACAGGAATTATAGAAACGTCTATGCTAATAATATTTGATGTCTTCTGATGAATTTAAATTAGAGTTAACTTTCAATTTGAAGTTTACTTATCATGCAAGTAGTAACAAATTGTAAAACAAAAGCCGCTTTAAGTTGTGTTTACCATTGACAATAACAGTAACGCTTTTACTGTTGCCTGTGCCTCCACTGTTGTTGGCCACACACTGGTAGACAAACACTCCTCCATGAGACATTCTTCTTTTCCAAACTCCTGAAACGCTGACGTCACCCACCAGTGTGTCATTCTCAAACAATTGATAGGTTCTGATCGCTGGCTTACTATAAGCTGAGCAGTTGAAATGTATGACGTCACCCTGACAAGCACTTGCTTTACTTGCTGTTATCTGAACATTCTCAGGGGGGTCTGAAATAGTGGAAAAGAAGCTGGTCACCAACAAACATTTGTGAAGGTAATCAAACAATTAAAATTAAACATTGAGGTAATTCCCTTGAAATTGTTCTACTATAAAACTTTTTGGTATAATTAACATTCATTACATAATCGTTAAAAAAATGCAATAAAAATAGGGGGTCACCGTGCTCGTTTTTGTGCAACCTGGGTGGCTATTATAGTAAATATATGATCCACGAGGTTTATATCAGGTGCTCTAGTAATCCGAATGGGGAACTAATATTTCTAGAAAAATCATATGTTGCATTAAAATATCGAAGTAGTTTAACAAAATAGACTTTTATCTTACATACAAAACTATTTTAATTGAACTGGAATTAAGATTATGAAAGAATTTAAAGATTTTGCTGCATGCACTTGCGATGCTCATTGTAAAGAGCATGCATCTTATAAATGCACCTCTAATTTGCCCCATTTAATTATGAAAAATTGGCGTTACTTTTCTTTGATCGAAACATTAGCCATTTGCTGTTTCTTTTTTAGGGTTGAAACGTATAACTTCCTATGATTCGTATTGTGCAAAGCGTTTGCACATTCGTTTCCATTAAGGTCATTCCTCTGAAATAGAACTGAAAATAGATTTTCATTCAAACTTTGTCTATTGATTGTTCATCTTAAGAGAACTTAGATTTCAAAATAAAAAAGAAGGGTGCCCGTATTCGTTTGGGAGCAGGAGGACTTTGAATCTAGCCTATAATTCCTTACAATATCAGCCTCCACAAAAGTGTCATTTGAACCGTTCAGTTAACGCTTCGCGGGAGCAGAAAAAAATTGGGAGGACGCAAAACGTGATATTTACCAATAGAAGCACTGCATCGACTTCAAGAAACAATTTACCGTTTGTTTCAGTACAAAGGTACGACAGCGATTCAACTTGTTCCAAACGTACAGTGCTCTCGAGGCCACAAATTTATCTTCACTGGTAGCGGCGAAGTTCACGTTTCCGTTGATTACTGAAGTCTCACCAATAGAAATTTGTTTATATTCATTACATAGAAAGGAGGCGTTCACTGGACTCAGAAAAAGAGAAAAAATTGATAGGTCACCGTGCTCGTTTACGAGAAAACGACGATTTTTCTCGCGCACGAGCCAAGCCGAAAAGAAAAGCAGCCATTTTCTTAATGTGCGCGCTGGTACGCACACCAATCACGCGTAAATTTATGCGCAGTAAGGATGCGCAATGCAAAACAGAGGAATGACGACAGCGCGCGCTAGCTCGCTCTTATGGCGTATTAATAAACAGTTGTAAGAAAATATGCGTGCTAATTGGTTAAAAATAATGTTTCTATAACTCGATAGAAACACAGAACTAGGACGAGCTGTTGACGTTATGATGGCGCAAGCAAAGATAATTTGCATTTTGATAGTCAAAGTTTTAAAGTTGTTTTCGTTTTTTTCGTCGTGGTGTTTTCTAAAAGAAATAGAAAACATATTTGGAATTCAAATAACTTACCGCAAAACCGAACATTTTGTTGCGTGTCGTTACGCGTACAAGTATTCGGGTACAAACTCTTCGTGTTTCCAAACATGGTACTTGGCAAAACTGAGTATTCAAACGCTGTGAGCGCGCGCTACACGTTTTAAAACCTTATAAGTTTCTGTTGGTATGCGCAACTATTTGATCTTTTTTTTTTCACCTGGTGGAGTACAGCGTACACTAGCGTCTTCCCAGTGCCCGCACTCAATCGCTCTCCATCCTCCGTGACTACATCTAGATATGGCAGTATCATTTCCACTACAATTGACGTCATCCATCCATATCACGCCTGTTCCTTGTCCATAAGCCGCAGAATGAAGTGCTGCCAAGGCACCTTTATATCCCAGCTGCCGACAAACTACACTAGCATCCGGTAGGCCCCAAAAATCATCACAGATCGTTCCCCAAACTCCATGGTATAATATTTCGACACGACCTTGGTATAATGCGCCTCCGCCAACTAGCCTCACTGTGAATAAAAAAACGTAAGCTTCTGTTTTCCACTGTCTACATATAGAGAGGAACATATAAACAATAGTTTACTGAGCTCATTTTGATTTGTGCTTACTTTATTATTAGCAGAAGCCTGATCAGTCATCCGCATTCCCATCATTTTTTTTTAAAGTCATATCTGTACGGTAATCTCTTTTTAGGAGCTTGCGCTTTCTACGGAAAATCGTGATAACACAACCGTTTTTACCCAACGACGACACTGCCCCTACCTTCAGGAATACTGCACACTACACCCGCTCGTTGTCCGTTTGTACAGCTATGATTTTTCCGTCCATCATGAGCACACAAGACTAATGATCTTTCATTACCAACACACTGTAAATTGTTCATCCACGTCGTACCATCTGTATTTGAAGAACTGCTGTAAACCAATGCGGCATCTTTATATCCCAGCTCTCTACAAACCACATCAGCGTCTTGTTTGTCCCAATGCTGATCACAGATCCAGCCCCAAGTATTATTATGGTAAACTTGAACCAGGCCTTCAATGTAAAACGGTTCTTCACCTAAACGTACTGTTGGGTAGTAATAAGACCATAGTCAAATATATAAATTTGTCGAGTTTGCGAAATACCTATTTCAGCAGTGAAGTTTAAAGAACAACCCATGGTTTTCCTTGATTCATTTCCTTTCCTGACACGACTTAAAAATTGGCCCTTTAACTGTGCCCCTCCTTGGGCAGGCGTCATTAGTTGAAGTTAACGTCGTAGCTTATATTTCAATTCACAAACGAAATGAGCACAGACGGAGAACGACACTCTTTGACATAATGCAAAGGGCCTGACAATATTAGAAAAGGGGCTTTATTATATTTCATCATTGCACAAACTGATTCACATTTTGTCAATTTAGCTCATCACGATAAAATAATGTAGTTACTTAAATTAGATAGTAACAATATACCCAAAATTATGGCAAATAAATCTATCTATAAATGTTTCAGAAAAGTGTAATTAATTAGCAGTTGAATAATTAATAGTTCAATTGTTATCGTATAGATATGTATTGACTTTTCTTTGATTGTTATTAGTTGATATTTAACTTTTATTTTATTTTTTTTCTCAACGAGCGAGCGGGCAAGATGAACCAAATCCTGCAATCTGATTGTTTCCGGGAGCGGGCGGAATTTTCCGATCTTGACCGCGGTCAACGGAACGGGCCGGCACTTTGAACGAACCCATAAAAGTTTTGCTCTCGAAAATCAATGTAGTTGTTCACCAACCGTTGTAAATGTGAAAGGAAAAATTGGCAGTGGAATTAAAGGCCTTGAAGCTCTCCAAAAGGAGAGTATTCATTCTCTTTATCGACAAAATCAAATTGTACAAATTTTATGGCGGTTAAGTTTGTCGATCGTTGTTTGTGTATTCGCACTGATTTTCACGCCATTGCGCTTACCTGCAAGTCGCCGGTTTACATTCTTGATTTATCCTTTCAAAAGCTAAATTAGTAACGGAATGAAAGGCCTTGACAAAATCAATTTACAGTTTTATGGCCGTAGTTTGTCAATCGTTGTTTGTGCATTTATTCGCACTGATTTTCACACCATAATGCGGTTAACTGCAAGTCGCTGGTTTACAAAATTTACTTATCTTTTCAAAAACCTTGCCTTTTCTGCTTCTTTTCCACAAAACCGAATACTGCCTATCACCATTCAAGAAAATGGGATGCTTTGATAACAGTCAAATTAATTCTCGCATTATTGTGCCGTTTGCAGGCGACTAAACTACACGTTCAGTTCGGCTTCATTCAATTTCGCTTTCGTGACTCGAGATTTTTTATGCTCTCTTTTGCTGCTATATAATGCTTCTTTTTATTATTAAAGCTACTTTTCTTTTTTTTTTTTCTGATGAATTTTTCCGTGAGTACTGTTCACTTTAACAAATTTATTTTGTTTGGCGGTAAACAAGTCATTCTTCACTCTTGCCATGGATGCGCGCGTTTCACATGTAATACAATTACATTTTACAAGACAATCAATACGGCACAATAAACTTACTTTTACTGTTACTGTTACTGTTACTCACTCAATCACTCACTTACTAATACATTTATTCATTCAAAACTTAATATCTAAAAAAAAAACAGATTTTCAACTCATAAAAGAAATGAGCATTATCTGTTTTTTAAATTAATTGTATTAGAATCAAGTGAGCGTTATTTCCTATTTCTATTAGTTACTGTTAAACCTTTATTGTTAACAGAACAATACCTCCCTTTGGTGGGTAATGCGCAATAAAGATATATGGGTTATCGACCAAGCGTGAGGTCAAGATGGCGGGATATTGGCCGAGTTCTTTTTTTGCGTGTTTATGGACCGAGACGAAGTCGAGGTCCATAAACACGCAAAAAAAGAACGAGGCCAGTATCCTGACATGTTGACCGAACAAGCTTGGTCAATAAAGGATTTATTATATGAGACAATCAGTGGCGCACGCTAAATCATTCCATTAGTTTAAAAGTTTAATGAGTGACTGTCAAATTCTTGAATGAATCGAGACGAAGTAAAACGATGCGACAACACAAAATTCACCTCATTTTAACCCTCAAAAGGATATTTAAATGGCTTAAATTTGAGAAACAACGCTGAGTGCAGTTTTTTTTTTCCATCTGGGCGCCAGCTTTTGATTATTGGACGTTTTGCAGAGTATGTGCTCGCTTCTGGCACTTTAGTGGTGCAAACTTGCGGTGACATACACGAGCTGAATATTGAAATTGTGATTGTCGAAAGCGTTTAAATAAAGTTTACCTACCTTTACCTTTACCTTTATCTTTCAACCGTTAATATCCTGTCTATTAATTGACTAACTAAGACGACTAAGAAATAATAACTCAGAGACTCAAAGAACAGTGCAGAATGCGAAGTGGCTGATTAATTTAAAGTACGGTGTTTTATGCATTTTTGTTTTCAGTTGGTTAAAATTTGGTTTTCTACGCCTGGAAATCCCAACCGCTTCCGGTTGTCTGAGCCGTCACACTTTTGGCCAATGAGCGTAATCCATAATAGGTTGTCTCGTTTTTCCGCTTGACTGAGTTTTAACACGATGAACGATGTATCAATTCAACTGTCACGAAAGTCGTTTCTCGAAAAGTAATAGACGGATCAAATAAAAAAACATTTCTTTCGGAAGGGCTTTGAAAGCGTAGCACAGCTGAAATATTTGTTCTATGGTTTAAGGAAATTTGCGCCAAAAATCCCTGTAGAAGTTTTTGCATACTTAATTACGAAGACACTGTGTCTGATATTTACCAGAGCGCTGCACTAAGAAACTTTTGTTGATTTTTTTTTTTTTTTTTTTTTTTTTTTCAATACGAACACTGCGAGTTCCCGGAGAGTTCGATGGTAATTTCTTTGCTTTCAATAATAAAACCAGCTATAACACTGATGTTATAAATTAATAAACGGAAAGGTTTTTTGGTTTCAGAAGAATATTAAAGTAAAGAATTATTTCACCCAAAGCACTGCGACGCCAAAACGTCTTGTTTAATAAATTGCAGTTTTAACTTGGCACCACGGAGTCTACAACAATCATACTGCAGGGAAAGGCATGTGATGTCCGTGAGAGTTCAAGACTCTCACCTAGACTTATCTTCTGCGCATGCGTTTACCGCAAAGTTCCCCTTTCTTGGAAAAAATAGTACCACATGAACAGCGTTTGGCTTTCAGAAAAAAATATATAGTCTTTGCGTTCTTCATATAAAATTAACGTAGAGACACTCCGCGTTTTACCTAGCGCATACAGTCAGGTACTATCCACCCCTTACCCCTTTCATAAGATCATAAGAATAATTAATTAGTTAATTAATTAATTGATATTAATTACTTAATTAGCTATCAAAGTTTACACCATAGCGCCTTAGGGCCTTAGCGTGCCGTCCACTAAACCATCACAATAGTGCATTCTGCACTAAAAAGGACTATTTCCATGAAATTCCATTAACCTTGCTATCATGGCTGATGTCTGCATTTCCGTACATAAATTTCTTATCTACAAAATTTATTCATTCCACCACCTTGTAAATACAACCAACGGTTATTTGTAGTCCCCAACTGTTTATTTTTTCTTCTGTTGTTTTTTTTTCTGTTTTTTTTTTCCTATTGGGCCAAAGAAAGTGATGTATCAGAAAAACAGAGGGTGGAAGTAGAAGAGATAGATATAGCTTGGATATCGCTTTCCCTTGATTTTAAAATTGACAAATGAATCCAGGGCGTGGGATCGAAGGAAAAGAGCGTGCCGTTACTAGTCGCTACCCTATGGGGTTTATGTCATATTATTATATTGTTACCGGTGTCCTTGCTAGCCAAGTGGGAAGGCATAGTTGCTAAATCACACCTATTAAAACATCATTGCATTGGCTGCAAGTTACAATGGAAAATATTTTTGTTGCGCGCTTAAATGAGCTTCAACTAAAAGAGGATACTACATGGTTGCGCGGAGATATGAAATTTATCTTCGAGTGTTCAACTGTGAGGTAACGAGTTGAACACGAGAAGAGAAATTTCATATCTCCAAGCAACCGTGTATTATTTTGTTTATTTTATTAACCTACTAATAACACTAATAACGAGGTTTTTTTACGATTTTCCGAAGATTTCCGACCATTTTCCGAAGATTCCCGATGATTTTCAAAACGCTGTCCGGTGGTCATACGAATGTTTCCTAACATTTTCCGAACTTTTCCGAAGATTACCGAAGATTGCCGAGGACGGTCCGAATATGTTTCGACTTAATATCGATTTATTTTGGCTCATTCACCATTGAAACATGGCAAATTCTCGTCAGCAAACGGGACGAAATCGATATCTTCGCACTTGAAATCACTGGTGATCGTTGCAATCTGATTGACTCTCAGTAGTTAACAATTATTCACCGAAGTGGAGGTAAATATCCGCCGCTTTTCACCGACACTGAGGTGAACAATTGTTTTAGTATATACCAAACCAGTTGAATAGCCGGCCTAAAATTAAAAGTTTTACCGTGAAAGATAGCAATTCAAAGGACTGAACACTGCGCACATGAAAAGACGACAGCGCGGGAAAAGTCACATGACAACACTGCAAAGGCGATCGACCGAAATAAATTTGCAACTGTGTTTCGTTTGTTGAATGGATTTGGACGATTTCAAGTTGAATTCTTTACTTTATTTTCACTTCTGAAGAACACAAGTCTTTAATTTACTCGTGAATACAACCTGTGCCGGTCACTATAGCCTGGGAAACGTCCGTGAAGTCATGAAACGTGCTGCAAAACTGTTCATTGAATTATGTTGACAAGATGCTGCGAACGACCGCGAATGTCAAGAATACGTGGACTGGATTTGATCAAAGTTTAATACGGCTGCTAAGCTAGTTGACTAGATGAGATTCAGCGGAAGAGGAGTGAAAAACCACAGCAATTCACAATTGAAGTTGATCTTCGGTGCAAACCTAAATATTTTGGTCTCCAGCGTGACTTTATATGGCCGAGCCGAAAACAACTTGCCAAAATCGTTTATAGCACGACCAAAACAACTGCAAGGATTTACTGGCTTGAAAACTGAGATACAGGTGAGAAATGTACTTAATTTTCTTAGTTGCACGGTGTAAATTTTGGAAAAAAAATCAGACTTAAACGTTTTAATTTTGCGTACGTGTACGCGGCGAAGGTAAACAAAATATTTTGTACCACATTTTATCAATCGTTTTGTTGAAGGAAACGCTTAAAACATTTTAAATAAACATCGCTACGTATCGCTAAACCTAGTATTGTTCTGACCTGGTACAGTTGACAACACATTAAAGTACAGCGGCTTCTTTTATAGATCAAAACTCGCTTTTTTAACCGAAGTTACTCGTAGAAGTCATCTTACTTTGCTCGGAGGTGAATAGTACTTGCTATTCCCCTCCGAGCTAGCCAATCAGTGCGCGCGAAAAGCACTATTCACTGGTATATACTAATGCGATTTATTCACGAATCGCTCTATTTTTTTGTTCGAACATGAACTGAGGTATAAAACGTGGACATCGGACTGAGGATCGGACAATGTATGTAATACGGTCTGGGGTATAAAATACGGATATGATATTAAAATGCGTACTGACTGCGAATTAACGCGAACTTAGTATAAAAGGATAACCAAGGCTGATAAAATTCCGAGGTAACTCGGCAAAGTAAGCTTGTCTTTCAGTCAAAACAGCCGAAAGCTTCTTCCCAAGGGTGAGGAACAGGCAAATCGATTATTTTTTCCTCGCTTCAAATTTCCATTCCTGAAGCGAATATTTCAATGCTGCTCCACAGGTCAGTCTAGGATTCCCTGAGCCCCTTCACGCTGCTTTATGCGTGCTTGTTAGTGACTGTCTGATGTTGATTTCATCATGTCTGGCACGCGCGATAGGCACGTGAGAATTTGAAAGACATCGTTCATTGAAACACATTTGCATTAAAATAATATAAACAATAAAAAAAAAACCAGGTGAAAAACATTTTTCTGCACAGTCCTTATTCCACAGTCTGTGTTTTGTACTGACCAATCCAATTGACAATGTACTGACAATCCAATTGACAATGTACTGACAATCCAATACAACTTATTTAACTTGATCGTTCGTTACCAGCCGTTTTGTAAGCCTGCGTCCCTTGGGAGGAGAATGGCACACCGGACTCCAAGAATGGATAGAGATCGAGTCAATCGTTACCCGGATTCCAGGTGTTTTCCGCAAGTCCATTCGATGCCAGGTTACTAAGCACTATGAATTTATGTCAGAGTTTACCAAGCAAACATCATTCCCTCCATGGCCTTGTCTGACGAATAAACGGACCATAACTAAGCCTCGAGACGACAGAAGTCAGTGGGAATAGCCGAACATTTAACAAACTTATGAACATGACATCAGCGGTGCTAGTTTATTCTGTGCCTACCGTGCCTACTTTCTAGCGAGCTTATACAAGACCCATACAGCCCATTTGTTTGTATTCAGTTTGTATGGTCACCTAGCAAGATGGCCGTGAAATTTATAGCTCCGAGCTAAATAGAGAAAAAGTCAGAAATTTTTTCTTCTACTTTTCATATCTACCTTACTACATGTGTTATTCTGTGTATTACTATGTCATTAACTACGAGAGGAAGCAAGAAACCGTCAAATGATGCACCAGAAGAAGATTTTGAAACGTATGTACGCGAGCTACTGACGCGCTTGTGCGAAGGTCAGAACAAGATCATACAGGACATCTCGAATCTGAGAGCGAAAGTTCAGTCTAATGAGGCGGCCTTGGAGAAGCTTTCGAAACAATTTACGACCCTCAACCAAAGTTTCGAGGAGCTTAAGGGAGAACTTCATGATGCAAGATGCAAAGTCGATGAAATAGAAAGCTCGGTTCAAAACCATACCACGCAAATCGCTCAAATGTATGAACGTTTGCTGTCCCTCGAGCGTTATTCACGCGAATACAATCTCCGTTTTCACAACATTCCAGAATCTCCTGGCGAGGATTGCCTGCAGAAAATCAACGGTATAGTAGCAAACCAGCTTAATCTGGAGCCAAAATTGAAAACGCCCATCGAGCGGGAGCAAGAAGCGATGATAAGCCACGAGCGATAATTTGCAAGTTTGTTTATCGTCCAGAGAGGTACAAAGTTATTCAGAAGAAACGTGACCTTAAAGATGGTGTTTGGATCACAGAGGATCTGATCTGGGAGGACCGAGAGAAAAAGAAGAAGCTCAAGGATGTGATGAAGGATGCGTTTGAGAGGGGGAAAAGGCCAAGATTTCATCGTGGAAATCTGTATATTGATGGAACTTTGTATAGAGAAACGTAGATGTTTATATCCATTGATCAGGTTAGTCAATATGCAGAAACCTTCTGTTTGTTCTGCAACTAGTTTATATTTATCTGGTATTTGCCAATATTAAGTTGTTTAAAATAAACAAATGTCTCATAACACGAATGATCCAGACTTAAATGTACGACCATTTAATGATCATGGGATATTTACAGTAGAAGAGCTTAATGAACTCTCCTCTGTCGTTAAGCCGCAACTCTCGGCACTTCATCTTAATATCAGAAGCCTAAATAAACACTTTGACGAGCTATGCAATCTTTTGGACTCCATTCCCTTCGAAATTGATATGATTGCTTGCTCAGAAACTTGGATCACACCTCAAGTCGATCTAGATAGCATAAAAATTGCAGATTACAATATGATAATAGACAACCGCACGTTTTCAACAGGTGGCGGAGTTGCTCTTTATCTAAAGTCAAACTTTGGTTATACAATAAGAGATGATCTTAAAATAGATGGCATTGAAAATATTTGGGTAGACACACAAGGCTTGTTAATTGGCGTTATTTATAACCCACCTAAAAGATCCCAACGGGAATTTCTTGATGAATTTGAACAGGTTTTACATTCCATCTTCCTGTCCAAGCGTAAATGTTTGATCCTAGGTGATATTAATATCAATACACTTGTTAAAAGCGCAATAGCAAAGGAATACCTTAATCTAATTCATTCTGAAGGTTTTAATTCGCTGATATTTGAAGCAACACGTATAACTGAGACCTCAATAAGTTGTATAGATCATATTCATTCCGATTTTGCATCTTCAAGTACAAGTGGTAGTATTGCAGTAGAGATAGCTGATCATTTACCTGTTTTTACCCTTTCATACGATCCAACACTCAACCCATTTCCTGATACTATCGAAATTAGAGACTTTAAAGGGTTTGACAAGACTGCTTTCCGTGATGAATTAAGGAATGAAAGTTGGAAATCTATTTACAACAGCAGCGATGCAAATGAAGGCTTAACAAGATTTCTGCACATATTCAACAGGATTAGCAATAAACATGCACCAATTAAACTAATTAAGATCAAAAGTAACTCTAACAAGCCCTGGGTAACTAAAGGCTTAAAAAAATCGATCAAAGTTCGAAATCAGCTGTATAAAAAATGGTTGACAACTCGTAACAGCTATTATTATAATCTATACAAAATCTACCGAAACAAAATCGTTTCAATCAATAAAATGTTCCGTACTTTATACTATGATAGCGTACTTAAAGACTCAACAAACACTAAGAAAATGTGGGATAACGTTAATTTAATAATAAATAAAAAGCGACCGTCCTCTGTTATTGAAAATCTGCAAGTTAAAGGTAAAAAACTCCAACAGCCAGCTTCAATATCTAATGCTATCAACAAGTACTTCTGCAATGTTCCATCTGAACTTGCATCTGATCTGCCGAAAACAGATCGCCTTGCTTCGTCTTATGTGACTAGGAAAAAATGCACGTTCCACTTCACTAAAGTAAGTGAAATGGAGGTCTTTTTACTATTAGATAGCATTGATTGTAAAAAAATCATTTGGTTTTGATAAGATTCATCCCTTTTTATTGTTCTCTGCAGCGTTGGAAATATTTAGACCACTGACATACATTATAAATTTATCACTAGAACAAGGTATATTTCCAGATAGTTTAAAAATTGCCAAGGTTATCCCGATCTTCAAACAAGGCTCTCGTTCCTCATGTAACAACTACCGGCCCATATCAGTCCTTTCTGCGTTAAGTAAAATTTTTGAGAAGTGCATTCTTAATCAACTAAAATTTTATTTTATGACTGAGGACATCTTGGTATCTAATCAATATGGCTTTAGATCTGGCAGCACCACAACTGATTGCTTGGTAGAATTAATGGATGAGATAACAAGAGCCCTTGATGACGAAAATTATGCGGTTTCTATTTTTCTTGACCTAAGTAAAGCATTTGACACGGCCAATCACTCTATTCTGTTATCAAAACTTGACTCTTACGGTATTCGAAGCAATGAAAATCAGTGGTTTAAGTCCTACATGAGCAAAAGGAAGCAAAAGGTATTTGTTAATGGTATCGAGTCTAGTGCTCTTTTAATAAGCTCAGGTGTACCGCAAGGGTCAATCTTAGGTCCTTTTCTTTTTCTTATTTATATTAATGATATTGTTAAATCAACCAACTACTTCTCCGTAAGACTATTTGCTGATGACACTTCTTTAACTGCGACTGGTAAAAATTTAGACGTACTTTTACAGAGAATAAACTCTGAATTGCCTGCTATCTATGAATGGTTATGCTCAAACAGATTAACCTTGAATTTAAGTAAGACAAAATATCTGGTTTTTCAACCACGACAAAAAAGAAATTATAATTTACATCTCCCTCTTAAACAGCAGACCGGTACCTAGAACAGTCTTCCAGTGTTAAATATTTAGGACTCATTGTTGATTGCTCACTGTCTTGGCATGACCATATCGATTATATATGTAATAAAGTTAGCAAAAGTGTAAATGTTATCGCAAAACTAAAACCCCATGTGACATCCCAATCCCTAACAAGTATTTATTATGCACTTATATATCCCTATCTAACTTATGGTTGCGTACTGTGGGGTAATAATTACGAGGCTCCATTGTCACAATTGGTGAGACTACAAAACAAAGCTATTAGAATAATCAACAATGTGCCACTTCGTGATCATATTACTCCCCATTATGTAAACCTTGGTCTTCTTAAGTTTCCTGACATTGTTAAATTATATACCTGCCAGCTATTATATGACCACTTAATTGATGCAAAACCGTCTAAATACACATTATCTCTGGTATCTGAGCAACATAACTACGCTACTCGAAGTACATCCTTGCAACACTTAAATCCCGGTTTCTCCAGAATAAATATAAGGAAATTTTGCCCCACTCAGGAGGGAGAGGTAAACTTAGGCCTGGGCACCAGTGGGCGAATAAGAGCAAAAAAATCCGAGGTGTCCGGCAATCGTGACGTCACGAGTATGCTGTCCCGGGAAGTTTAAAGTGAGGTAAACAAGTGGTTTCCACAGCAGTGTTTTGAGCGATTGTAATCATACAGATCATAACAAAAATCACGAAAGGATCGAAGGCATGCTGAATCTTACATAAGACAAAGCCTTTTAAGTTCAAATTTGGCTAAAATACAAAAGCATCAAGGAATTAAAACAAAAAATTCGTGAACGATCGATAGAAATCGTGCTCAAAATGTTACGATGTTGCGCCATTTCAAGGCCGATATCTTTGAAACCCAAAGATGTTCACCACGGAGAGAACGATATGAGGTGGAAAAAATATAAAACTTTAAATGCCCGAAAACATAAAATCGTTAAATAGCTTTCTTAAAATGATCAGTGACTTTAACCACAGCTCACTGGGGGTAAACTGCGCACAGTGCGTGATTGCCGCGAAAAAGCAAATGAAGAAATAGGCACAAAAATGATGAAAGCGTTTCTAACGCAAACCCATAAACTAAAATACTGCTTGTTAAGTTTAAATTTTCTGCTGTGATTTACTCAGTATTTCTTAACAATCCTTACAACAATCTAAAAAAAGTATATACACTTTACTCGGCGAGGAAATTATTGGAGGCTGACGCGAGCTTCCCTCGAAAAAAAAAACTATGATTTACAAAAAGACATCGATCGACTGTATAGAGAGACACTGGTAAGTGTTTCACAAGATCAGGAAGAACCCTGAGAACCTAAACGATTAGTATATTGACCGGGAAAGTGATTTAACCAATAAAACTTTTTTATATAAGATGTGGTATACATGTATGACATCGATAAACCACCATTATTTCCCGTGTAGTGTAGCCGTATAGTTAACGGCGAAATTGCTTCTGGAGCCAATTGTTCTCAAGTAGCTCCAGAAATCGAAGAACCATTTGCAACTCTTAAAGGCTATTGACATATGGACATGGTTTTTGAGCAAAATTTGTCCTGTTTATTTAAAATTGTTCTCGCGCTGTTTCCTCGGGCGTCCGCATCGTTCAGGTCATCTCAGCAGCAAACTAAACTTCAAATTATTTTTTGACTAAAAATGGTAAGTCTGATACGGACATATTGAAGGCCTGCCCCAAATAATTAAACAGGATTTAGGTAAACCTTGGTTTAACTTAAATTTGTTCAATTGTTCCAGCCACCACAATGTATTTGCAAATTTTACAGTAAATCCATTTAGAAGGTGCATAGTAGCATATTAGCTGCTTATCAAAATATTTACATGTAAACACATCTATATTGGTCAAGCCACAGCCATACTTGAGACTTTTGGCCCCAAAAGTTTTGACTCGCTTTTTAACTCTTTTCATTCCTTGGCAATCAACAATTCTTGTAATGCAGATTTATCATGCCCAGGGCCTTTCCTGCAGTACTACAATGAAAATGTGCATGTTCTCATCATTTTTTGTGCACACTTTGTTTATACCCATTGATATGTTATTCCAAAGGCATTATTGCAATGAAAAATAATTCAAAGAAGGATGACCATAAACCAAAAGAAAGGTAAATTGGCCAACCAACTGAAAAAACCTACAATATCCACATAACAATGATGCTTTGGTTAGTGGGGTACAATTCAATTTACATGTAGTATCCTAATCATTGCTGTTGATATAATTTCATACTGAAACAATCCCATCAATCCCATGCAGGGGTGACCCATGGAGTGGGGGTAGGTGGTCTTTCTATCATGTCCTCACCCAAAAATAATGTAAATAATAATAATAATAATAATAATAATAATAATAATAATAATAATAATAATAATGATAATAAAAACTTTATTGACAACATCTGTGATAATTCTCTGTGACGTAAACTAATAATAATAATTATAATAATAATTAAAATAATAACAGAAATTGACCAGGCATATATATATTTTTTAATTTTAGGCAGATGAAAATCTTTGTTCTCAGCCAACGGCTTGTATTATCTGTAAGCACCCACAAACAAAACAATTAAATAATTTTTTCATTGAAGGGAAAACAAGCCCAGGGAGGAAAATGGCAGAAACTTTGCAAACTCAGAAAAGGAGACAAAAATATTGCAGTGCAACTGAAAATAGTAGTTTTTAATACAGAAAGGTTTTACAAGCAAGGGCCACTTTTCTACAGAAGAAAGGCAAAGTTAAAAAGTGTTCCAAATTTTGGTACATTTTTTTTATTAGAAAAATGCAACAATCCATGAATTTCAAAGATAGTAATAATATATTCAAATATTCAACAACAGATCTTGGAAGGGAGTGATCCCCTGGTAGATGTCTTTAGATTGTTTGAGCAGCCATCAGTTACAGAACAAATGGGAGAAATTATCTTGGTCAGGTTGCTATACCTGTGATCTAGCCTTGAATTTGTAAAACCAGAAACTTTACTCCATAAGAGTTAATTGACAAACATATCAAATATGTAAAATCAAATTATGATTATGAGGCTGATAAGAAACGTATCAGGGAAAGGTGCTTGCCAGTTGATTCTCCCTTGCTTTTTATCTGCGATGAAAGCACATTATAGGAATGTTCCCCAACAATGTCTTGTCCTGAAGGAGGAGCAGAAGAAAGTTAGAATTATTGCATAATATAGTTGAACGTCTCATGATGTAAATTAATGCAATGTAAATTTGTCCTAATATAATGCAATGTAAACTTAATTTAAACACAGAGGAAAATCATCAGTTAATTAAGCTTAGGTAAAAAATAACCTAGGGTTAGTCTTCTTGGATGTCTCTAGTGTTGTTAAACCAGATGAAGGTAATTTTATTCAGATGTTATTATATGGCTACAATAGTACACGCGCTCTGATTGGCTAATGAGCGGGCAAGATTTTCTTGTAATGACGGGGCACTATGAAAATTTTTCTTGCCTTAGCTTTTTAT